>JAGDQP010022601.1:0-30205 GCA_022664845.1 Lepisma saccharinum
CAAGATCTGGAGGAACTGATTCCATTAAGAAACTAAACGCCACTCGGACAACACTTCTTCCGTCCAAGTGAACTTCTGTCCTAAAGCTGTGGACAGAATGGACAGTTCCGAGTCTCACATTTTCACGAGATTGGGGGATGTTTGGTAGATCCCTAATATCAGTGTTGCCATCTACTCGCTTGTTCGATTAAGTGTGTGTGTGCATGTGTATATGAGAGACAGTAGTAGTAGTCGAGGAGGTATATTGAAGAAAACCATTAAATTAACATTTTCGACATTCATGAAGAAAGCTTTTGTGTATGAGGGATTAGTAGTGGTAGTAGTAATTGTGTTAATAAGCCAGTGATTTAAAAGGATGAATTTTTTAAGGTATATCTAGGGCTCCAAATGGACCAGAGCATACCGGAACGAAGTTCCAGTTCGTGTATGTCAGGAACATTCCTGTTCCGTCTCATTAATATGGTAATCATAGACGACAAAGGCCAAGAGCATGTTAACGAAGGTAAAACTTTCAGTTTCGAGCCCTGGCTGGCTATATCCCATAGGATCAGAAAAATAAACAAAACATATATTTCCTGGTGGGTCGTGGAAATATTTCTGGTAGAAGGAAAATAGGAATTGAAAAAATGTCGGATTTTTCCGCCGCAAAGCCATACGTTATTTTCATTATGCGCTATACTCCATGCGCATAAAGATGTTCAATACTCCATGCCCCCGCCCTCAAAGTGGAACTAATGAAATAATCCTACGTTTTTCTCTCATTTCACACTTCCATCTTTATTCTATTGTACATCTCGACTAATATACGTATACTATACTGTAACTGTTATATGTTTCTAATATCTAAATTATTGTTATATCACAAAACAATTGACGTTGTCTATTGTTGTAATGACCTACTGACAATAAGATTGCCTCTATTCTATTCTAGAACCATGACTTAAAACTTTGTTTTATTTAGCGTTTCAACACATCCAAATACCTTGCAAAACATGGTTTCTCCTGTATTTGTTTTTTTTTTGTTTTTTTTTACTTTTTGGCTGCTACCAACTGCACTATACCCTAAATTTCTTGTAAAACTATTCCATTGCATAGTTTAACTGCGAAAGAACCCAAGATATTTCTTTGTTTGCCCAAAAGATGTCTATATATACAGCAGAAATGTAGAGAAAGTTAAGGATAGTACTTGGGAGCATTTGTAGCAAGCAAAAACAAGGTTTGGGATAAAATAAGTCGTCTAGCATCGAGTAACGAATGTTTCTATTCAATCAAGCTGTTAATATCACAACTAATAATATCAAGAAAGTTGAAGTTAAACCGGTAATATTTTATGGTTCCGAAAGTTAGAATATGACATTGGCAGAGGAACATAAATTGCGTGTGTTTGAAAACGTTGAGAGTAAGATATACGGGCGAAAAGGGGCGAGATGATCGGAGAATGCAGGAGACTACATAATGAAGAACTCCACAAATATTTGATCACTCTGATGTAAGAATAATGACATCACGACGTTTAAAATGGGTAAGCCATGTAGTTTAGATGAGGTACAAAAGAGGACTATAATCCATTGTGGTTGGAAAGTCCACGGGAAAGAGGCCAATGTGAAGACCAAGACGTCATTGGGAGGACATTATTAAAAGGGGATCTTCGAGAGATAGATACTCGTGATGAAAACTTGCTTGATGTTGGATGGAAATCAATGGCGAAAGTTTGTTACTGCGGCGATAAGCTTGCAAGTTCTGGAGGCTATATATACACTTCGTTAGTTAGTTATACCATTATTTTGTACGGGAGGGGGACATAGAAAACAAGTAAATAACCATCAGAGAGAGAGAGAGAGAGAGCACAACGAATTCCAAACAAAAATTATACAAAAATATTAAATTCAAAATACAAAACACTCCCTCATTTAGGACCGTTCGAAAGCTATGGTATGATCAAAAGTAGTTTGTACATTCTTGACGCTCTATTTTTTCATATTCACATTAAGCTTACTTTTTATTTACTTTTGGTGCATTACAAATAGTAATCAAAGTACTTCAAATATTAACAAAAATGTTTATTTTACCGGGAATTCGCGGAGAATAGAAAGTTCTATGAGTATTAAAATATAGTCTTATGCTTTATCCTTGGCAAACAGCTTTCGAAAGCGAAGCAGGAAAAACTACAAGCTTTCAGAGATGACTCTGTACACCGTGATTTTGTATTTCTGAAAACGACTCGTTTTCATTCGTATCAGCGTTTCTGGCAAATTAGATACATTGGAACCACTCCGCGACAGAAATTCGCAGTACCAGGCACTACAGGAGGTAGTGAAGTAGGGATGGTGCAGGGCGATTTGAGAGCTAATGTTCATTCCAAAACAACCTGCCATGTACCCTCTATAGCTCAAAGAACTAGCTTGCAACGGGCGTCTGCCTCCTATCGCCAACTCTGCAGTCAATGTGCAAGTATACCAATAGGACAGGGATGAAAGCCTGGCCTATAAGAGACCTTTGGAAACCGTGTTATTGAAAAAATAAGGTTTTATGACAACACGTTCGAGTGCATCAAGATCAACGTCTAAAACAACTTATGGATAGTTGATATCTATCATTTGTGATCTATCTTTAGGAGAAAAACATATTCCTTCAAATGTGACCGGTGTAATGGAGGCAAAGACGGAAGGTTGGTCCGGTATACATTTAAAAGCAATCACAATTTCCCTTTGCGAGAAGTATAAATACGCGAAAGAATTTAAGAAAAGGTCGACACTACAACAAAAGATAAATAAATCAACATGACAAAATGGAGAACAGAACGGAGATAACATTATAAAATGAGCAAAAGAAATATTTTGATGATGAAATTCATCGTTTATTATAAAAGTGGAAAATAGACACACTATAGGTGACAATTAGGAAAGGGATGGTGCCAGAGCTATAAATCTGCTACTGCACACACTAAAGAAAGTGAAGAAGAGAAAGACAGAGCCTTGAAATTGAAGATTTTTTTGTACGACAAGGCAACCAAACCAATTCTCTCGGATTTAAACTCTAGAAAGAAAAATGCGATAACATGAACTAAGGCGTACCTGGAATAAAAGAAATAGTTTTCATCAGCAGCCATAAACTGTCAGCATGGCTCCCACGGTGGTAGAGACTTGGTTTTCCATTTTATAATCTTCATACTTTTTCTAAACAGTAGTCACCATAGTTTTCTCTTGATTTCTTTGAGTTGTAATATGCATTGTTTGTTTCAACAATAAGACAGTGGTATGTAAATAAGTAAATTTAATTTAAACAAACTAAGCCTAACACACTACTTCGTTTCGATGATATTTTTAGATTTCAAATTATTGCGCGGACTACTTTTAAACACAAAAACAATCTCCTCCAATTTTCTTAAATATAGAAATAATTACCGAAATTTTCAATGGAACATAAAATCGCTCTGAGATGAACATTACTAGCTTTAAAATTTAAAACTCCGTTCCACCGAGATCACTCATCATATTAAGTTCATTTAATTTATCAAAATAAAATACAATACAAATGAAACAGTTTCTTAAAGAAAATTTAACATAATTTACTTCCTTTTCAAGTAATATTTTATTTTCTCTCAAATCAATAGTATCGAACATTAGCCATTAGACCACGTAAGATGGATTATACACTTACTCCAAACTCGGGTTTTAATTTAGCTTCTTTTATCAAAAAATCTCGCGAACAATTTGAAGGCTTTTAATCAACTTTTAATATTTAAGAGAAATAAATACTCCCGATCACGAGACACTACGGCAAACGAGGCCAGAACTTTAGAATTCTACTTAATGAGTTATTTCTCTTCAAAACGTAGTTTTGTATTTAAAGAAGACAAGTGTTTAAACTTACAGTGAAGAAAAAACTTTAAAGTATTAATGGAATTTATTCGACCGTAACAACTACGGCCTGGACTAACAACTAGGTAACTAACAACCATGACCTGGAAAACTACCCACAACATAATTTAACGTTTTAATGCAGCGTTTAACGAACTTTTCACTCAGAACTGAATTGATTTAACTTATTTAAGTACTGTAAAGTTGTGTAATATTCTCATGCATGTAAAAACAGCACGAAAACTATCCGACTTTTAAGGCTAACTTTACTTACACGTTTTTTGCTGCGAACTTGTTAAGACAAAACACTTCCATTATTTGTCCCATTATTATGACACTTTAAGTACCTTATTCCACGGTTATTAACTTAAATGAGAAGGACTGGTTTCTCTGAGCACACAGCGTCGAATCATCGAAGGAAATTCCAGGAAGCACTGAAGCTCCATTTTTCTTGCAGTTCATACTTGACGCCATTTAATCTAACCACAACGAAGCGAGCCAATTCCTTCTTTTCAAAGGCAGATATCTTCATCTGTTCTTGTATCATGAGATAACAAACAAATTTCCATCTTCTCAATCGGGTAAGTCACACGCAACAGTAAAAGAAATCGAAGATTGCGAAGATAGATCAATACAGACAAGAAAGCAAGATTCGAAAAAGGAGCGATACAACACAAGCAATGCCGCTTCAAGCAAACGGCAGAAAGAAAGAAAACGATGGAGTTACCAGACACACAAGCTTGGGCAATCCTTTGCTCGCTTTTTCCCCGTTCTTTCCCTCAAAGATTACTAACCGAAAAAAGTACTCTTTTACCAAGTTAAAGAATCAAACAAGACAGAACATTTATTATTATTATTCTACTTCTTCTTCTTCTTCTCTCTCTCTCTCTCTCTCTCTCTCTCTCGCTAAATAAACAATATATGTTGTAATGTGATTACTGAATGCTACAAGCCACAAATGCTTCTTGGTGCGTACAGAAACGCAGATATCATAGAAATTAAATGATTCAAATATACTCTTCTCTGATGAGTCAATCTGCACATTGTTTACAATTTCAGCATCAATTATGAGCAGATCCTATTTTTCATCGTTGAAAGTAAGCGCATATAAATTTTCAAGCCATTATCTCAATAACATATTTATTTATATACAATTGTTTGGGTCCTCTAGCGAGAGAATTACAATGTATTAAAAAGCAGAGACAATTTGCCGTGAAGTTAGAAATGGGATATTATGTTATTCTTAACATCTTTCCTTTTCTAGTTTGAGCAACACTGTTGTTATTTGAAATCGTTACTCATTTGTCAAATGTGCGGTAACTATAAACAACTAAAAGTGTAGTACTTTTGTTTTAGAAATCCTATCTATCAACAGTTGGTTAGTTACTTACTTGTCTTCCGAGGATGCGAATGCATTTCAGATGTGTTTACTGTTAGGGAATTGTTCTTTTGGAAAACATAATGTATCAAGGAGTTTAATACATAACTTCAAGAAGATAAGTTATGTTTATTATATACAGAATGAATAGAAATGTCATGAGCCAAAAAAAGGAAATAAAATAAGGATCTATTACTCACGCTATGTTAAATTCGATCTTACAAGATAGTTGTTCTACAAATATAGCAGATCAATGAGAAGTATAATACTTTGGTTTCCTTCAAGTTATATTAATAAAGAAATCTCGGCTTAACTTAAGTACTGGTTTCTGTACTTAGCGTGTAATTTATATACATAACATATACGTATATATTGGTGCATGCTGGAGTTTTTGTTTCAAGAGGTTGGTTTATAATTCAAGATGTTAACAAATTCAACTCTCGAGCATTTTGACCCCAATACAATGGACATTAGTGTATATCTCGATCAATTTGGCATTTTTTGTGAGACATACAATATTAATCTTGAAAAGAAGGTACCCCTAATCCTTACAAATATAGTACATTAACTTTTTGAAACACTGAAAGATATTTTGCTCCACAGAGGATACAAGACAAACTTTTGCAGATTCAAGAAACCTTGCACATTATTCCAGCAGAAGAAAATAGTAGAACGTTATAAATTTCATATGCTGCATTTCTCATAAATCTGCGAAAAATAGTAATGAGATGTAGCTACGGCTCTACTTCAGGCGACATGCTACGTAACCAGTTAGTAGTTGGGGTATATAGAGAAGATATAAGAAGAGGACTCTTGGCAGATTATAAACTCTGTTTGCAAAAAAATATGTTATCAGCTTGGAAGTTCAAGTTGATAAGGGCATTTCGCATTTCCATCGTCTACATGGTTCTTCATCTAAGGTACAAGAAATCGATCAAATCAAATATTATGTCTACAGTAAAGCCCAAATTTACAAGAATTCACAAAATGTTCGCCGAATCATTTACGAACGATGTGGAGGTAATCAATGACCAGCAATTGTACAACAATTGTTTGGGGCCCTATTGGCATGTTACAAATGTAGTAACCTTAGGCATATTTCCAATATTTGTAGATCAAAGCGTAAATTTATAAGACCACAAGAGCAAACAAAAGTCAATCTTCCAAACTCAGACGCTATACAACTTGTAGAAATTTCTAGTCGAAGTGTCCAGGATAATGAGAATAAAGGTAAATTTTCAAATGAAAGATTTCTCAATGATATTTTTACATTAGGTAAACTTAATGATCAAACTAATTATGTCGAAGAGGACTTAGCTAAACAAATCTTTGAATTACAAATTGAGAATGAGGATCTTCCATACATACCTAATGCAGCTTGTAGTAAGAACATAATTTCGCTGAAAACACTTCTTAAGGTAGGAGAGATCTCAAAACTAAAACCTCAGAAACATTCTTTCACATTTGAGCCGCTCAGTTGCCTAACGGGCCAAGTCCATTTTTGTTCAAAGTGGGTTTATTGATGTAAATGGATCTAAAAGTGATAATCTTTCTTTTGACAAATGAGATTAGACCTAGTTCAATCTGGTGTAGGTAGATCGCACAATCTTTCTTGGTAACTGAGTAATGTGCTGGATTGTTCAGTTGCCAAGCGCGTCATGTCCAAGTGAAAAATCTCCCCGTACCGTCTTCAACTGTTTGGATCAAAGGAAACTGACGTAAACAACGTAACTCCATGTTCTGTGATGCATTTGTAATGTTTGTGTGGCATTTTCTGTGGTAATTGACGTTTTCACACAGTGAATGCAGCCATGTAAGGTGAGTAGTCCGATTTTTCTGACTTGGACCAAGACTTTCCTCCTACATCTTCAGCGGAAGATTCATCCACGGTGTTTTAAATTTTTCGGTATCTGGTCACAGTCACCTTCCCAATGACGCTTACTTCAGAGTCATGGAACGCTACGCCAAGAAAGAATCCTTAATCTATGACCCATAAGATTGGTTTCGTATCATAGAAAATTGTCAGCCTACCCCCAGAAAGTACAAGTTAACGAGGATGAAAAGAGATGAATTTTTGTCAACTTTGCCTCTAGAAAAAGCTAAAGTCAACCGCGACTTCGAAACATTGGCCAACCTCTTCTTTATGAAGAGGACCGGAAGGTAACGTTAGCAAAAAAAAAAAAAAAGGAGAGAGATGATAAGTTTACTTAAGTTTATTCCGCCGAACAAACGTGCCCTTTTCAACAGATTGTCTAGTGGCCCTGGAAGGCAGTGCAACCAACATGATCGCGATGACGGCAAAGAGGAATATAACGGCGAAAATGAGTTTATAGACGAAAACTTTTAGTTGCGAAAGTTTCTTTTAGTTGACAGCCATCAACTATGATAATACGTAGTCATTTTTTGAACCTAGGTAACGTTAGCTATTTTTTAATACTAAGTAGTTTTTCCTTCCTTCCTTCCTTTTTTTTTTTTTTTTTTTTTTGCAATTTTCATAATAATACAAATGTGTTGTTATAACTAAACGTACCTAGATACGACTATTTTTTTAGGAAGATAACTAATATTTATGAATTGTGTAATGTTTGGGAAAAACTAGGTACCTATCCTCATAGTCTATTTAGGTGATTTGTCCTCAGGTTCTACTTTGGTGATTTTTTCTATTGTGTTTTGAACTGTAAGCAATGTTTTCCAATTAAGCCAATTTTGTGCAATGTATGACTTGTTTATTTCCTAAAATCCAATCAGAGCCGCCGTGGCTTAGTGGTAGAGCGTTCACGTAGCATTCGGGAAGTCGTGGGTTCGATCCCAGCGTCGGACAATCCTGACTGAGGTTTTTCCAGGGTTTTTCCTCAGTTACGCCAAGCAAATGCCAGGATTGCACCTTCAATGTAGGCTCTGGCCGACACCTTCCCGAATCCTATCCCCTCCCCTATCTAGGTCTGTACCTTAGATGTCTAAATCCATAAATATAATTCAAAACTCAATTCCTAAAATCCAAATTTATTTAGTTGTGTGTTGTCTTCAAAACAGATTGTTTGAATATTTTCATTTTAAAAATTGAAAAGGCATGTTTTGATCACGTGAAAACATATGTGCATAGCAATCAAAATACTTTATTTTTGCACCAGGAAAAGATTTGCTTTACATAGGTTTCATGATCAGGACTTAGCACAAATGTGCTGAAGATTTGTTTCAGGTGACAATCAGGTCATGTCCAACCATCAAGTGGTTCTTTGAAGCAAAGTTGAAATAAAATAGACATTTTTTTTTGTTTCTGCATAAAGTAACTTGGGGAACTACTTCTTAATGACTACTGATTAGTGGGGAAGAGTCATTCTTATCAATTTTATAAATTTGATTAAACTACAGATGAGAACTCAAAAAGTGGGTTCCTATAAAATGTGAAAAAAAATAGACTTAACCCGTTAGGCAACTGAATAGCTAATTTCTAAACAACACTGAGCTAACCTTATTAGGTTCCGTGCAGTTAGCAGTGAACGTACATTCAAAGGTAGTAACTTTATTGTTTTACGTTACAATGTTAGATTTACCGTATACCTTATTAGGCTTAGAAGGTTTAAATCAAATCTATCCTGGTTGGTCATTCGAAAACAAACCTGTATCTGCTGAATCCAAGAACACTTCAGCTATGGATAGTACAACGTTAACACCGGACGTTATTAGTGCTTGGCAATAATAGCGATATCCTGCAATCAAGAACTAATAAACAAAGATGATAAATGTAATACAAGGGACTACACGACAATTAAGTGATGTTGCAAACGTTATCAAGGAGTTATATTTTCATGTAAGTACAACAGCAAATGCAAATTTTGAACATGCAAACAAACAGTTTCATTTACAAGATGAACAAAGGAAAACTGAAATTAAGTTAGCACAAACTCAGAATCTATCAACGAATAAAAACAACAAAGCAAACAAGAAGAAACTTTCTACATTAATTCTAGATGACAAAGCTAATGAAAACGACCCAGATAAAAGAAGAAGTCGGTCTGCAACTGAATGTAAGATTGTCTTTATAAGGTGGATCGACGACCAAAGTTTCTCACACAAAAGATTAAGTTCGAACCTTAAATTACAATTTGCCAATTTAGAAAACTGTGTACAAACAAGAAGCTTTAAATTTATTGGAAAATTTATAGTGATATTTGTGCAACTACAAAAGTGCATAGAATAACAATTATGAGTGATTTTCAAAAAGTAAAGGAAGGAACAGCTTGTCTTTAATTAGTATATTTGCATACGTTTTACGTGTTATCTTATCGAACCTAATCTTGAATTAATATTTTCTTATGAAGTGTTTATTCTTAACAATGTTTAGCATTACTAACAGATGGAGCTACTATATAACTCGTACAAATAGTTGTGGATAGATGGTATAACCATCAAAACTTGTTGTCATTAGTAGCAATGTTGTATTATTGTTATTGAGTTTAAGCATTATTCAACCGTAACTGAATTCAAGGCTAATGAAAACAAATCGATTTTTAAAGAGCTGAATAGTCTCAGAAATAAAATATAAACCTAATATTTATGTACAATGTTAATGTGTGTTTATTATCAGTTACTTATTGGGAGTTTTCTATGAGATAATTTACATATGAATCGTTAAGAAACAGTTAAATTGAGTTGAACTGACGACAGAACTTCATTTTTTATTTATTTAGTGACAACACAACAGGCAATGGCCTAATTGTAGTGTTGAGCTTTACAAAGTAGTTGTACAGACTTTATTGACAATTGCATCTCTAAATTCTTTAGGCGACATATAGCATACGTCCAGATTATTGTGAACTGTACAGAATTTGTTATAATTATATAGAACAAATTCGTTTTAGATGATGGGACACGAAACTGTAATGTCGAAACTAAATCCATACAATCTAACTTATTTTGAACAATTATTTGAAGAAATAGCAGATCAGCAATGTTGCGCCTTTGTTCTAAGCTCTGAATATTAAAGTTCTTAATGACTGCATTGTAACTATCATAAGCAGGATAGATTCTAGTTTCTTTAGAAGTCAGGAATTTAAGAAATTTTGATTGGATTTTCTCTAATTGTTGGCAATGTTTCAATTGATATGGATTCCAAATAGAAGAAGCATATTCTACCTTGGAGCGAACATAAGCATAGTAATTTTTTCCAATGTTGATATGTTGTTGAATTCTCTTCCCGTCCTAATTACGAATCCTAGTTACTTCAAGGCTTATGTTGACTCCAAGTTGATTAATAGCACACCAGTTTGCAATATTATCTCAGCTTTGCTGGAGTCTTATGCAGTCTCCGATAGAGTTGACTTTTGTATATATTTTAAAGTCATCTGCAAATAACATTTTTTCATTATTAGGCACACAATCAGGAAGGTCATTAACAAATAAGAGGAATAACAAAGGTCTTAGGTTCGAACCGTGAGGAACTCCTGAGAGTGCAGAACATTCATATGATTTGTATTCTTTATAGACAACTGATTGCTTGTGATTTGTTAAGTACGAATAGAGGAGCCTAATCATAGTGGGTGAGAAGTGATAGTGATTTAATTTTTCCAGTAATATATTGTGATTAACCCTGTCAAATGCTTTCTCAAAGTCAATATAAATCACATCAACTTGCTTGCCTTCGTCCATCGAATTTGCTATGTAGTCTGTAACAAGTGCTAAGTTTGTTACTGTGGATTTCTGAGAAACAAAGCCATGCTGCTTACTTGAAATAACTGGTTGAATATGATTACTAATTCTCTTGTATAAGATCTGTTCAAATACTTTTGCAAAAGCTGGTAATATTGCAATTGGCCTGAAGTAATTAATGTCTCTACTATTATTAGATTTTGGGTTAGGACAAACTAGGGCATATTTCCATTTGTCGGGGAAATTAAATGTTATTTTGGATAAGTTAAATGCTATCAATAGGGGATATTTAAATATATTGATAGCATTTAACTTATCCATAGAAACATGTACTTTCCCCGACAAATGGAAATCTGCCCTGGTTTGTCCTATCCCAAAATCTAATGAATCATGCGATGTTACGTTGTGAACAGACCATTATGGTTTCGGTCTAACATGAACATTTTCTGTTACTGTTGGTAGAACTAATTCTTTCACCTACTTGTTTACTTTCTTTAGAAAAGGGAGGTGAAAGGCTTGAAGTTAGAATTGGAGTATTATGTTATTCTTAGCATATTTCGTTTTCTAGTCTGAGCAACACTGTTGTTATTTGAAATCGTTACTCATTTGTCAAATGTGAGGTAACTATAAACAACTAAAAGTGTATTGCTTTTGTTTTAGAAATCCTATCTATCAACAGTTGGTTAGTTACTACTTGTCTTCCGAGTATGCGAATGCATTTCAGATGTATTGACGGTTAGGGAATTATTCTTATGGAAAACATTATGTATCAAGGAGTTTAACACATAACTTCAAGAGGATAAGTTACGTTTATTTTATACAGATTGAATAAAACTGTCAGGAGCCAGCAATCGGGACTAAAATAAGGACCTATTACTCCCGCTATGTTAAGTTCGATCTTACAAGACAGTTGTTCTACAAATGAAACAAATCAATGAGAAGTATAATACTTTGGTTTTCTTCAAGTTTTATTAACTTTTCGAGCGACACCTCATGCATGTCTCTACACCTTATGGTTCATGAGATATATTTTGGCATGGACTGGCAACACTGACAACGGGGTTTGTGGGGAGCGAAAACATTCGTATTATGTTCGTATTGAGTCAAACAATGTTTTTGGCAAGTTTGGTGCTGCTATGTCTAATATAATGGAAGTTATTTGAAAAAAAAAAACATAATTTCATAGAAAACAAGTTGGGAAACTTAATACGAGGGTTGCTTGGCAACGTACTGGTAGACCCTCCCAGTGCTTTTGTATTGTGTCGAATAATGTCTATGCGAAGTTTGGCGCAGGTACGTCTAACTGAATGCAAGCAATGTGAACAATTGGCTTGTTTTGAAAACGGGCTGGCAAAACTGAACCACTGCACCAATTAGGGGCACTGAGCTAGTTTTGTCAAGACCTTTGCAACGACATCTTAAGTATATCTCTCTATATATACGTTGTAGTTCCTGAGATTGAATTTCTGGACCCGATGGACAGAATGAGCGGGATTATAAGGTCTCTTTAAGCTATAGCGTCGGTATAGAGGGACCTAAAGAGGACGTGAAGTTCATGTTTAGTGTAGAGAGTAGGTTATTTGTAAGTGCTGCGCCACGTTTTTATTTTGTATGGTCGTCCAAAGAAATTATACATAAAGAAAGGGGAATAGTGTAACCTAACGAAAAGTTTTATTTGGGACACCCAACACTACCTGACCAATACGGTAAAATTGCAATACTATATTTATAACATGGAATCAATCCAGTTTACAGCAGGATCTTTCAATTCTAACCTAAAAATCAAAAGCTAAACAGTCACTAGTATACATGGCCAAAGATTCGTGTTTATTCTAACATTATAATCGAACCCTACTGCATTGTATATAACTATGTTCAACATACCCTTTTATCTTCACAGGTGTTTGTAAAAGGTGTCCCAAGACCAAAGATGCAACTGATATTTCAGCCTGTGTTCTTGAGGTTTGGTGATATGGTAGTAGTATTATTAAATACACAATCCTAGATATATTCAGAGTGAAAGCTGTAATAGTAGCAAATCCTAAATCACTGAATCGTTGCTTCACTTGTAGAATAACTAGATCTGATGGCGATGCGTTAAGCTCCGATGTAGTAGAAGTACTGAAAACATATCAGGTTGCCAGCTTACGTTCTTCGATTTCGTCCTAAAGTACTTAAATCTATAATCTATCATATCTTCTTCTTCTTCTGGTTTTAAGTTAATTTACACTAATGATTCCAAGCTTGAGGGTGACTTTCGATGGAAATGTTTATGAACTAGATGATGAGCAAAACTCCATTTCTATTGGAGAACGGTAATTTTGTCTCTCTACTGAGCTAATTGACATTTCATATTGTGATTCAGAAGAGGTTGACGCCTTGGTAGAGATATACATATTTCAAATTGATGAGACTGCGTCGTTTTGTTATATTTTTCACTGGTCTTTGGTTAGTAAGACTCCATATATAATGATAATCTTTATTTTGTGTTACAGAAGCATGCGTTGGTGGATCTTCAACGTGATCGAAGTCTTTCAGCTGATATCTGTACACAGATTTATTTTTGTTGCACCAAGACTAGTTGATGAATCTTCTAATACCATGGTTTGATTTTTGGACGCTGGAGCACAGGTCGATGACTCTTGTATGAACATGAATAATTTTTCGTCCTCTTCAACGATAGTTGGTTGTTCTTCAAAGATCATATTGCTTTTTGTCTGAAGCACCACTTGGTGATTGTTCAGCTAAGAACGTAAATTGATTTGTCGTTGAAGCAATGTTGGTTGATGGTTCTTTTAAGATCACTACTTGCTTTTGGATGAACTGAAGCCAGTAGATAATTATTTTGATTGAAATGTTACTTCTTCAAAGTAACGTGGATCCTTCCAGCGGCCTTCTGTTTTATCACCAATAAATTCCTCCTCCTGCTTCAATGAGTAGCTTTTTCTTTTGGACACCTCGGTCGAAGCTTCATCTTTTGCTCTTTCGGAGACAGAATATTCTGAAGATTTTTAAACTACAAAGAGTCACATTTAGATTACAAACTCCTTGAATTAATTAAGAATATTTTAGTTTTCGATAGTATTTCTATTATTAAAAATATCTAAATTTTATACCTATATATTCATTGCCACTCAACAATAAATAATCAAATAAAGAAAGACTGGTATTGTTATAGTCAAAAATCCCATTCATTTTGCTGTATATAAATTATGTCATGTAAAAATAGGGATGGCGATGGATCTTTTACCGTATAAAGCTTTCTTAGTTTTGTTATACATTGTTCCTCCCAGAGTTCACCCAATGACATAAGAACTACAATTTCCAAATTGCTTTAAAAATTTCTTGTGTTAATGTATTTTGGTCTAGATTCCAAAATTTGAAAAGGCAAATATTTCTTCAACTTTCCACATATGTACCCTAATGAGACAAACTATTTGGAAATAACAGTCTGTGCAATGTTCTTTGGGTCTTTAGGCATGACTTTGTAATGATAGGTTTATGGTTTTGACCATTAATTTAACCGCCAAACAGTTTCCTCTCGAGTTTCCCAAAACTAATGTAAGGAGAAATCTTTTCTTCTTAATCTCACCCATTCAATTTGAACTGATACAGTGCTGTCAGCTGTCGCTTTATAATAACAATTACCTACGTCTGTGGAATTAGGCGAAATCCATTGTGTCACTTCCACATTCAAATAACTGACGAATAGCAAAAGAAAAAAAGCTTGAACATCCATCAATAAAGTTTGTGAATGCGAATGAAAGATGCATATAATGGCATCACTTCACCCATTCTAAACTTTTCGAGTTTTTGTGCTAATGTTGAGAGCAACATATGCTGCAGATTTAAAACTTACCAAATTATAAAACTCACTAATGATACCTTCTCTTTTCAAAGTACAATTTGCCAGGTTGTCAATTTCTTGCTAATGTGCGATTTCGTTAAAAGCTGCTGCAGTTCATAGAGATGTATTAATGTTCTACCAAACCCTTGCTTCTATGTGCTATTATAGACAATGTGTTCTCGAAAGTTTCTTCTATTGTTCGGAATGTTCTACAGATGAACAGGTTCTATGGATTCAACTGCGCTTAGACCGAATTATGTTCGTTACATCTTGCCCATACCTATAATGGAATATTAATATCCCTCAGTAATAAAATACAATAGAATAATGGAAATATATATATTCTAATTAAAATGATTTAGAATGCGTCTTATTAACTAGAAGGATGAATAAAGTAAGAATATTAAATACCGTGGGTAGGAAAAAATAAGGAGGAATGTATTTACGAAGGATTGAAATACCAACGCACACAAATTACATTTCTCAGACATTGAATTTCAGCTAAGCACTAAAATCGCTGATGATGTATCTAAGCATCCTGACAAGCATAATGACAGGAACTGACGCTGAACAAACTAAAACTTTGCTGATTGTCGAAACCAGTTCAACATTTGAGTATTATTAGGATTGGAGACAAGTTGGGGCACAGACTTGCATAGCCTTGAAGAAAGAGCAGGTCCTGGTCAAATAGTGAATAGTCTGAATCAGGGTTGCCACACTTGGTACAACTGTACCAAATTCAGCCCTTTTTGCCATTCTCCGGAACGTTGGTACCACGATGGCATTTTCAGCCCTTTTTTAAAAATATTGGTACGATTCCACCCAATTCGGCACCATTTAACAATTACTTGTCGCATTTTCAAACGTGTGAGTAAGACTTCTCCTGCACCTAACATTACTCATACTGTGTGTTTGGCTCTTTAAAAATACTGTCGAACATTTATTCTGTGACGTTGCACCCCTTCTGGCATAGAGCACTCAGAACTCTTCAAAATGCTATGTTGTGCTTCCTGTAGCCACGAAAGACACTAAATTGTGTGCAAAATGGGGGGAAAAGTTCCTAAAGTCGAAGTTGTAATGTTGCATTAACATGACAAATTTTACTATAGCAACTTTTTTAAAAACATTTTTGCACACATTTTAGGCTCTTTCATGGCTGTAGAAAGCAAAACATAGCATTTTGAGGAGTTTCGAGTGCAGTTTAGAGAACCAATAGATACATAGGCAGAAATTCCATTCAAGTTGAGTTGTAATGAGATAGGAATTAATGCAAAGAAAAGAAAGAGACTAATATGAACATCATACAGGAATCATCATTATGCAATGCAAGAAAACTTGTATTGTTCAAACACATAGAAAGAGAGAGGGGGTGACGAGAGAGAGAGAATTTACGCATACACACATACCCGAACAAAAAGAGAGAGAAAAGAACTAAAGAAAGAGACTAACACGATAAGATCTAAGAAATATGAGGAAAAGTTATAATAAGCACGAAACAATTTCATTGATGTATTACGATCATACACATAGTTATTAATCTCTCGACTGTCCAATGCCTTGCATTTTGAAGTCAGGGCATCATTCTCATACAAGTATATTTTTAAAAAGTCGTGGATTAACTGGGAATCGAACCTAGATCTACAGGCTGAAAGTCCAACGTATTAACCACTGTACTACATGGGACTTAGTTCCCTACTTACTAAGATCGTGTTAAAATTGTATTTGTCAACATCAGAAGAAAGAAAATTCACGCCAGTGGCGTGGGAAAGTCTTATTCACTACTTTGTATGTGTGTTTAGAATCTTTTGCAAGGTCACACTCAGTTTGACAGTACAGACAGCTTGGATGTTTACTCGTAAATTCTATACTTTAGTCATTTCATGAAAAGAAGTTACTATTGTATTATTGACTAGCAGGAAAAGTATTCTTGCCCTGCCCAGGACTCGAACCCATGTTACTTTTGTGTTGATTTAGAAGGAAAATACCTTAACCATGAGACAAAAAGATTTATCTTACTAAAATACCACGAGATTGAGTCACGCCAAGGTGAACATAGTTAAACAAACTTACTGCTTGTGTAAGGAATTATATTTATTTTCGTCCGCGCAGTTGTTTTCATAAGAGAACAAGCCTGTGTTTTCTTTTTCTAGGTTTTGCTCTTAGTCTTTCTTCCAGACATTCTCGTTTAAATCCATAATGTATATTTTTATACGTGTAAAAGTAGTATAACAATTCACTTGGCTGAAACAGCTTTTCTTATTGATGATTTTTTGTGAAAATTATTATTATCAAAATGAAATGTTATTAGCATTTCTTCTCACACTTTACGCGAAAAACTGGAACATACATAATAGGGCCATTCCATTAAAAAAAAATCTAATTCCTGAAAAAGACGAAAAGCTTGAAAACCAACATTCTTGATGACTGAGACAGAAAATTTTGTTTTAGTTTTTCTTTTTTGTTTGTTTATTGATCATCTTTCAATGTAGATCAATACCAGCGTACAATTGGACTCGCCATATAAATATATCAATGTAGTAAGTATTTTGTGTAATATAAGTAAACATATTCGATTAAATACATTTTATGAAAAAAAAATACAAGAAATACAAAGCATATAAGGAAGAAGATATAATACAAATAGCAAATGAGAATATAATAGAGATACATAAAATGGTAATTTATGTGCATTTAAGATATACATCAAAGAAGATATACCACTTGGATACTGAAAACCGCCATAACTGCTTTGAATTGAATTTATTTATGGCCTTTTTGCATCTTTGACTCAGGGCGGGATGCAGTAGGTAGAAGATGTCGTCGTCCAGAGCCTTATTTAAGGTACAATACCGGCATTTTTCTGGTGAAATTTAGGGGAAACCCTGAAGTATCTCAGTCACGATGATCGGCGACGGGGCTCAAACACGTGTACGTACGCATTATATATCCGTAGTCTGCGTCATTACCACCTGCACTACAGTGGATGGGGGCTAACATAAAAATATTGAAAAAAGATCTTATATTTTGTATTACTTTTATATAGGTTGGCAAGATCTTGCATAGCTTTGCGCCACTAAACACGGTTGATCTTTAATGCACGTGAAGTCTTTTTTTGCAAAAGATTGATATATACTTTACCTGGTATTATAATTATGCATTGAGCTGTTTCTGTGAAATGATTCTAATAAAAAATCAAATTATTTTTAATAAAAACTATAGATTCAAATATACATACTACTTGCGCAGAGAATGTTACTGATATCTTACTAAGTAGAGGACGCTCCGTGGAAGAAATAACCCTTCGGTTTTATTTCTTATGTCAGTTGTGTGGATCTTTCAACCATTTTCCTGTGTTTAAATTCTACAAAGAAATTATATTAAGGCACCAAATAAGTAATCAAACTAGTTAAAATTTGAACATTCCAAAAAGTTTCTTAAAATAGTTTGGGTAAGAAAAGAAACTAATGCAAACTACTTTTAATTTCAGTATGGCAGATAGCAAATAGGTAAATAGTCGTTCAGTGTTCGATTTGTAGGTGGGGATGCCGGGAATTCTCCCTGGTTCGAGATTATTTAATCCCCGGTTGCTGATTCCAAATATCATACACTGTAAAAAGTGGAAACACGAAATGGATGAAAGTTACTCCGCTTTATGGAGAAACAAAAGTCGAAAATTAGCTTTTTGTTGTATTTACTCTTAAATGTGGATATAGTGTAAGCCCTTTAGTGGAAAGACTGGTAACCTTAACTCCATTTTAACGCACGCCATTAACATTTTCTTTGTAATGGCTTGACGTTAACTGAAAATTGGCTGAAACTGGCGAAAGTGTTTCGTCGATGAACGTTCAACTTATTTTACGCTTAAAATTCGGTCATTTTCTGATCGAAGTGTAAGCTAAACTGGCCGTTTTGAGGTTATGTACTTTTGTGGTAGCCTTGAAGTTGAAGCCTTGGTTTATTTAATAATCCAAAAACAGGACTAAAGTTACTTGCCTGTCACTGATCGCCCCACCATTTTGAGTGTTTATGTTGCTTTTATACTGTGAACAGTAAACAGTTGACTGGTGGATCGAGAACGACATGATTGTATCGACGGAAAGAGGAATTAAGTTGGGTATATATCTTTACACAGTAGTAAATGTATCTCTCCTTTTTTCTCCAGACATTCCTCGTAGTATAATCTACAGCATGTTAATCATTAACCTCCTGCGCAGTAAAATCCTAGCTAAGAATATCACTTTGAAACCCATAAACACTAACTGCCTTCGTGAGAGGCTGCCTGACTTGCGAGCAGGCAGGTCGTGTCTTGGTCTTGCTCGTGGTAGAGTGAGAATTGTTTTCGCCGCCGGCACAGTTGTAGAGTGCAAGTAATCGCAGCTGGTGGTGAACTATTATATTAGTTTAAGTGGGACCTCCACTTGTGTTGTGCTCCTGTCAAGGAGTTTTTGTTTGAGTGAGGTTTGTGCATTATAGAAAATGTGTAAAGTGAAAGTCTGAAAAAAATGTCATTCCAAAGAATTAACACAGTCCGTTTAAGCTTTAAAGAAGTACCAGAAAAGTTATCCAGTGTGGATATTCATTTATGGATTTCTAATACGTTTCATTTACAGTTAGATGAAGTTATTTCGATCGAGATTATACAAATTAGGAAAGAGGTTTATATTAAGACAATTTCAGACATTGTGTGTAATCTAATGTTGGAAGCTACGGGGGGAGAGGTGAATTTTTCAGTGAACAATGTTAATTACAAAATACCAATAGAAGAAGCAGATGTTTTCTTGACCACTGTAAACATACATCCTGTAACCACAGAATTAAGTCAACAAATTTTGATTCAAAGTTTGCAACCTTATGGTAAAGTGCTATTTGTACGCGAGGATCAATTTTCCGACGGACATGTGTACCCGGTTCGAACCGGTATGATACATGTCCGGATGCAGTTACAAAAGGACATTCCTTCTTCAATTGTAGTACACAGTAGTTCAATTGTAGTTTCCGAAATGAAAACCGTAGATGATGACAGATTTCATAATTACCATTTACATCTTTCCCCCTCCTTAACGGGGGTGGGGACGGGAATCGCGACGCGAGTGGATTGTCCTTTAAGCCCCAAGCTTTTATCGAAACGGAAAGAATCACCAGTGGCAACTTTCTTAATACTCAAATTACCTGTGCTTATGCACCGTCAGGTTCTTCAAAAATTGCCCAAAGGTCTTCTTTCTTTAATACTGATATGGCAATGACTTTGCAGCAAGGTACCAAATCACTATTGATTGGCGGAGACTGGAATGCTGTTTTACTCAAAGAGGATATGCATCCCTCATTTAATTTTTCTCAGGCTCTACAGGATTTAACCCAGACTTTTGATTTAGTTGACATATGGCGTTACATGAAACATACCGAAGAAGGATTTACCTTTTTCACAGCGCAGTCACGTAGTCGAATTGACCGCTGGTATTGTACACCTGATTTACTTCCATTGATTCAAAATATTGAACGTGTACCCTTAAGCTTTTCAGATCATATGTCTGTAATACTAACCATTAAAATGCAAGCGACTCAAATCCTTAAACATAATCCGGTCTGGTACCTTAATGATTCCATATTAATGAATGACCAGTTCAGAGAGGCGGTGCAGGCGAGGTGGAGTCATATGTACGAGCGTAAAAATCCACGTCTCACACTTAGTGATTGGTGGGCGATTAAGGGCAAACCTAGTCTACGACAGATATGTAAACAATGGTGCTATCAACAATATAGCGACAGACAACAACAATATGAATATTATTTTCGCTTATTAACGGAAGCCATTAAAGAACATTTAGCTGGTACCAATAGATACGCTTTTATTCATGCCATAAAAGCGCAGTTATTAAAGCTAACCAAATTAAAATATCAGGGTTATTTTATTCGTGCAAATATAACACCCATTCACTCTGACGAAAAACTGTCTATTGCAGTTGTGAAGAAACTGCGTAGTAAGGGTAAACAAAATGTTTTGACGCAAATCAGAGACAAAGATGGCAATATGCACACTGGTGATATAGCCACACGGGTGTTAAATACTCATTTTCGTGAGTTGTATGGTTCACAGGCCCCGATAGGAGGTTTAGACAATTTTTTCAATTTTTCTTTGCCTCAATTAAATAATCAGCAATTGACCTCACTAAGTCAACCTTTTACTCATCAAGAAGTGAGCAATGCGCTTTCTAGAAGTGTGTCATCGACCCCGGGCCCTGACGGGCTCCCGCTTCGTTTTTATCGTGCATTTGAACATATTTTCGTTCCTTTATTTACAGAAATGTTGAACGAAATGCTGATCACAGGCAAAATACCAGTGTCACTCCAGGAAGGTATTTTAATACCAATCCGAAAAACTCCAAATGGGGTAGCAGTGGAAAATTTTCGACCTATTGTACTTGAGAACTCCGATTTCAAAATACTTAGTCGACTCCTCGAATCCCGTCTCAAGCAGATTGCGCCTACCATTTTGTCGGATGCACAATTTGGTCTTGGGCTGAATAACCCGGTTTCGCTTGCCTTAGCTAATATCCGGGATTTTATTGGATATTTTGAAAATGTGGACACTCAGGCAGCGATACTTTCATGCGATTACAAACAAGCTTATGATCGATTGTCCATACATTACCTACGGGCAGTCTTAGAACGCTACGGGATCACGGGGAATTTCCTTGACTTACTAATATTTTTTTTTAGAAATCGACAAATACGTATAAAAATTAATTCAGGTTTACTACCTAAATTTACTGTTGAAAACGGGATTACACAAGGGAACCCATTATCACTTCTTTTATTCAGCATTGGCATTAGTCCTTTACTTAAAAAATTACAATTATTGTCACCTAAAGTAACTATTTATCGTGAAAGTTTTACAGCACAGGCATACATAGATGATTTGATTCATTTCTTACCCAATCCTACATCTGTTCCACAGATTTTACAGATTTTACGCGAGTATGAATATGCTTCGGGAGCCGTTCTCAACCCACAGAAGACAAAAATTCTTACTATGAACCCAACAAATGCTAGTCATTATAGGCGTTATTTTGAAACGCCCGATCTTGTTCGGATCCTGGGTATTCAGTGGTCACGCAGCCTCTCTACGTCCACTCAACTAACGTATGATAATTTATACGGAAAATATAGCGTGGTGATTCAAAGCTTTTTATAACGGGACCTCCACTTATATGACCGTGTCCAATGCTTAAAACAATACATTTTTAGCCTCATTTGGTACGTTGCTCAGGTTCTTCCACCCCCAAAAGCAATCATGACGAAACTTCGCAGTAAGGCCCTGTTTTATCTTTGGTTTCACCAACCGCTCAAAGTTGCCCATGTCGGATCGTCATATGCTTACCGTATGCGGAGGGCGGCTTATATTTCCAAAATATGGAACTCAAATTTTTAGTCTTGTCCTCCATCGAATCATTCAAAACTTATGTGAGTACAATGACTCCATCTCGGGTGTGGTGCTTGGTGCTGCGTTTGGTAGCATGGATTTAACTCTGCCATTATCGATTTATCCTTGGGGGTACAAATATCCATACTTGAAACCATATCTGATTGAAATAACCTATAGTCTGAAGGAGAACGCACATTTAGATCAATATAATGTTAAAAGGCTGTATCAGAGATATAACAATGTGTATCAGAGATATAACAATGAACAAGAACTAGCCCCCATCCCCAGAATAAGTTTCCTCTATCCACAGCATCAATGGCATAGAATTTGGGCTAATATAAATGCCAAATGTATTCCTAAATTTTGTAAATCGGTATGGTACAAAGTAGTTCACGATATTTTTATGTCAACGGAAAAATTATTTGTATTAGGTATTACGCAATCAGACAAATGTAAACATTGTAAGGTCACAGCGACCACACAACACATGATTGCAGAGTGCGTGCGCATTCAACCTGTCTGGAAACAATATCAAAGATTGCTGGGGCTGATTTGTAGAACTAATCCCCAGTACATTGCTTATGATCAATATATCCGTTTTCCTGCATTCTCTTTATATCCTGTCATGAAGCATAATAGTGTAATCTGGATAACAGCACAAACATTAAATTTTATACTACAAAAACGAACTTATTATAGTGTAGAGGTGTATACCACCATGCTGTTGAGTGCGGCTCAATTTTGGCCTAAAAATCAACAGAAGAACCTCTTTGCGAATTACCTAACAGTGATAAACATGTAACTCTTTGATTTTTTTTTTACTCTGTCCGACTAGTCAATGTAGGTTTTTTTTGCTGGTTGTAAAATTTCTCTCTGCTTAACAGATGGAACACCCTAGCATTAATGAATTTGATCATTAGCAATTCTTTATATATGTAAGTGCAATGATATTTTCTTGCAAATAATGTAATTGTACCTAGCAATAAAAAAAAAGTAGCTAAGTCGCAAGAGCATCTGATCAGTGTGTTAGTGGGCCCTGGATCGAAACCCGACCACCTGAACTTTTTTTCTTTTTAATTTTAAATTTTAAAGGAACATTACATTTTCTTCTTTTCTACTTTCAAAAAATGTTCTGCTTCAATGAAATACGTTGGAAAAGATATATATACGCATTTTGAAATTTTACAGAGAGTAAAACGTTCAACCGAAAACTGGCTGAATGTAGGTTAATCCAAAAAGTGGAGGCAACTCAGCTGACTCCATTTTTTGGCTGAATGTTGTGTCTCCTATTTTTACAGTGTACCAACCAGGGATAAAAACTTGGTATTTCTACCCAAACAGGCAGTAGGCTGAAACTTACCAGCAACCATTAGTTATAGGATCACTCCTTACTAAATTATAACAGTTCGAACACTGGGTCATTCTGTGTGCTTCGGAAGCATTTAATACCTGAGGAACAAGCAGAACAGAGTTTTACAATTACCTTCAAGTTGTAGCTGCGAAATGATGGTCAAAGTGTAGAGGAGCTCAAATAGGATGTGAAGTGCAAACAAAAGAGCATCAGGTATAGTGAATACAAATTTATTTTATGACAATTTAACAACTAAAAGTACGACAATTATTTGACTGAAATATCCTCACGGAAAAGTTTTAAAAGTGTGTGTTCTTACTCTTGATAAAAGCAAATCATACGTATAATACGATTGATTATTTTATAATGCACTAACTTTGAATGCAGGACGTGAGCCACACGTGAGCATGCTAACCATTAGAACAACCGAAAGTCATTAGCAGGCAGGGCTGTGTGAATTCTGACTTTGCATATCGAACTTCGATATCACTAATAAATCGAAATATCAAACATTTAATGTAAAAATTGTTCATATGGGAAAATCGTTGGATATCAAAAAATTGAAAAATGGTTCACATCGAAAAATCGTTCATGCCGAAAACCGTTCGTATCGAAATATTTTTGGATATCGAAAATCGTTCATATCGGAGAATAGCTACCGAGTGGCCGTATTTCTGTTGGTGGAGTATTACCTTACCAATCAGAAGCTCCTGGGAATGATCCCAGGGGTTGTTCCTGACTAAGTTTGTTCTTTCTGGGCTTTTCCTTACTCATACCAGGCAAGCGCCGAGTCCTGGCTAACTACCTTCCAACATCCTTTCCCAACCAGCTCATCTCTGCCTGAGATGCCTCAAAGCCATAAATAAATTCAAAATATTAAGAGTGTAGATTAGAATCGAATATAGTTTATAACGAGAAATTGTTTGGATTCTCAATTTATGTGTTTCTTTCTTGAAACATAAAATTGAGAACTGAATCTAACCTTTAAAACGATGACCAGTGATGTCGAAGCAGATGAAAATAGTTAAGTAGGGGAAGCTAAAGGGACAGAAATGCATTATGAATTGATTGAAAATTTATATATGGTACTACAAAAATTCGTCACTACCCCTTTTTAAACTTTAAGACCTTTAGGCAACGTTCGCTCAGGGAGGATGAATGTTGATATGGGAGAATTGATGAAGTGAAGAAAGTGGGAGGAAACGGGAGAACTCTGAGAAAATCCACACATACGGCGTTTTTCCAGCAGAAAGCCCACATGACACGACCCGGGATAAGCCTGAAACCCCCGCTAACCACAGGTGAGCGCTCTACCACTGAGTCACCTAGGCACTGTTACCACCCTTGTTCTAATGGTGTGGTTTACCTAATGTTTTTATTATGTAGATGAGTATCTATGTAATCTTTGTATTCATGAAAACCAAAGATGTACAGTCACGGAAAAGATCAGTCACGGTAACATAGCATTTAATTTCTATTTAACTTGTATTTATGGACTAGAGAGGCACCTATGGTCTCAGCCTGGCACTTGCAATGCTTCAGATATGTCACAGTTTAGGAATAGCTTAAAGTCAGGTCCACAACTATAAGTTAAGTAAAGTGAACTAAGTAATCTACCCGCAATATCTATTTCTATAACTGTACCACATGTGTGGGTGTAATATCGGGTAAATTGAATCTTACTACATACGTATCAGTTATCTTGATTAAACAACATTTCCTGGGCATATCTGTGTTTACTATCTTTAACATTTTTCTTGTTTGAAAAATCAAAGCAACAGAGTCAAATTTATCCAGTGGGGACAGATTAGCAAATCGAAAGGAAGCGTTTCTGCTCTTTTTTTAAACAATACTTCTTTCTACTATCATGTTTATCCCTCAAAACACAATATAGAAACATGAACTTATCTCCAAGCATTTTAAAAAAATAAAAATTAAAGGGGACAAAAAGGGACTATCATTGAATGGTTTGAATCAACTGTTCGTATACGCGGAAGATATAGATTTAGTAGGGGACAATATAGATGCACTACAAAGTCACACCGATGTCTTAGTAGAAGCGTGCGATGAGATATGTCTACAGGCAAACATAGATAAAACAAAATACATGATAACAAGCCGAAACACAGGGTATAACGGAAATAAAAACATAAGAATTAGCGATGAGGACATAGAGAAAGTCACAGCGCGCTGTTCAGAGGTCCGTCTCAGAGATATGTTCGGGAAGTATATTAGCAAGGATCTGGTTACGATCATATCGTTATGTATCATCAGCACTCTTTTGTTGACACTAGAACAAACTGTGGAAAACTTCATTAGGGATGAGCGACCAGTGTATTTCATTTCTATATTGAAATCACACTTGGTAGCAGTCACTTACAAGCCCAAATAATAGTCTACAAATTGGTCCTGAATACTCAAACAAAACGGACCTAACGTAATCTAGATTTGTATGGTTTAGGTATTCCAGACACTCCCTGTAAAAACTATTAAACTTCTTTCGTTAAACCAGTTAGTAGTTGCTTTAGTAGTACGTTTCGTGACTTGCTTTGGCAAATTGAATTAAATTTATTTATGGCCCATAGGTTTACTTTAAATTGTATGGGCTACTTCAGTAACATTTTCTTCGGCCTGCCACAATTATACGACGCAAGGTTTTAAAATTCGCAAACATCCATGTCGCGAGTCGAATTCCAACCCACGACCTTGGACACATTAGCCTAACGCCCTGACCACGACTACCTCGGTCGGCTTATGAGCTTCTTTTAGGCGTGTATAGTTTAGATCGGACTAGGGTAGGCAAACGTATCCGGAAAGGATTTCGCCAGGGCCTAAGTTGAAGGTACAATCTCGGTATGTACATAGTATGACTAAGGAAAAACCCTGGTAAAACCTAAGTCTGGTAGATCGGCCGCTGGTATCGAACACAAGACTTTTCGAATGAACTACCAACTTAGCTTACTCAGGCGAAACCAGAGGCATATTGTGATCTGTTTCTACGTTTAACAACGAAATAGAAACTAACCATAAAATATTGATATTTAATAAAGAAAAAAAGAAGAGAAAGAGAGAAACTAACAATGTTCACACTTACTTACATTGTTTACATAATATCACATATGTTGCGTAATGACTTTGTATTTTATATACGTTTCTAATCGTGGTATCAGAGGTTTAAAAAGTTCAGAAAAGCTAGAAACCCCTTTGATACAACAAAGACAAGTTATTCAGAAAAAAGCAACGAGATTAAGGTCTTTTCCCACTACGTACCCAGGCATCATAGTATATAGGTAACGTAATAACATATAACAGCTGGACGGTTGGAACTCATTTCTATGTGTGTGAGAGAGATTCGGTTGGAATTGGCGGGGAGGTTTGAGAATTATCCACCTACTACAGAATTTTGCCGCTTATCCATATCGAAGAATCGTTCAAAATGGGAAATCGTTGATATCGAACAATCGTTGCAAATCAAAATATCGTTCATATCGAAAATCGATGAAAATCAAAATATTGTTCATATCGAAAGATCGTTGAAAATCGAAATATCGTTCAAATCGAAAAATTGTTGGAAATCGAAATATCGTTCAAATAACAAAATAATCGGAAATCGAAATATTGTTCATATCGAAAACTCATCGGAAATCGAAATATCGTTCAAATCGGAAAATCCCAAATGATCCGATTTAGGTCACATATGCGCCGTTTTGTTCGATAACGTGTTGCCATTTGGAAGGTAATATCATGATGCCTCTCTCATAGAAGCCCTTGTCCCTATTGGCAAAAAATTGAGACAGTCGATGTTCACAAGCCTCTCTTGAAGCGAATTTTTCACCAGCAAACGTGTTCGCCATGGACAGGAACAGATGGTAATCACTCGGTGCCAGGTCCGGACTATAAGGTGGATGCATAAGAGCCTCCCAACCAAGCTCCCAGAGCTTCTGGCGAGTCACTATCGATGTGTGTGGCCTGGCGTTGTCCTGGTGGAACACAATGCCTCTCCTGTTGGCCAAAACTGGCCGCTTCTGGGCGATTGCTGCCTTCAGACGGTCCAATTGACAGTATAGTTCCGAGTTAAGGGTTTGGCGGTATGGGAGCAGCTCATAGTAGGTAATTCCCTGCCAATCCCACCAAACACACAGCAAAACCTTCCTGGCCGTCAATCCTGGCTTCGGCACCTTTTGCGCCGGCGCACCGCGCTTCGACCACGACCGTTTTCGCTTGACGTTGTCGTAAGTGATCCACTTTTCATCACCAGTCACCAACCGCTTCAGAAATGGGTCGCTTTTGTTGCGATTCAGCAGCGATTCGCAGATGGAAATTCGGTCCATGAGGTATTTTTGCGTTAACTCGTGTGGCACCCATACATCAAGCTTCTTTGTGTATCCAGCCTTATGCAAATGGTTCCATACGGTTTTTTGTGCAATGTTTAGCTCTTGGGCAATCGAAACAGTGCTTACATGACGGTCGGACGCGACAATGTCCATGATTTTATCGACATGTTCGACACTTGGCCTTCCAGTGCGTGGTACATCTTTGACGTCAAAATTACCGGAACGGAATCGACGAAACCAAAATTGCGCGTGGTTGGCTGTTACAGTATCAGGACCATAAACACTATTCACATTTGCAGCCGCCTGGCTTGCGTTTTCGCCTTTATCGAAGAAAAACTGTAAAATATAGCGTATTTTCTCTTTGCTAGTGTCCATTTTGACGCGCGCTCGCACAACACTGAGTCAACTCATCACAACAACTATCTGAACAGTGTTTGTAGTACGCAATCTCATCGTTTGAACGCCATCTCGTTGAACCCGATCGGACTTATACAACGCGAGATACAGATCACTGAAGCCATCTGTTGGCAAAATAATGGATTACTTTTTACTACACCAGATATTTTTTACATTTGAAGAATTGGAAACTATAATGACAGAAAATTTAAACCTACGTACTAGACAAATTGCAAACCTAGTTACAGAATATCGAATCTTACCTACAAATGTCAATTCTAATTTCACTTTAATTTTCAAACCATTTAAAAATCGATCTCTTCACTAAGAAGCTTGTTGAGTCACGAGAAAATAAATAACCTGATCAATTTAACGACCTACATTTGCATACATTACTTCCTTCAGCGACTATTACTTTAATTATCTTTATGTAAATAATAATTAGCATACTAACTTTTATTTTTATTTTACATACCGACGAATAAGATTCAACCAATCTAAGTGACTTTTCCCTCTTTCCAGTGGAATGATTCTATAAAATTCCATACCCTTATTTTTAATTATTATTTTCATCTTTACCATATTTGTATATCTATTAACGCATGTGCGCCGTAATTTAAAAATACCAGTGAAATATTAATCAGAAATTGAACTGTCAACCATAGAGATAGACATTTTCAATAGCGAAACCAACAATATAGAGAAGAACAATGAACAAGTGCGCTCACATAATTAATTTCGTTTATAAATTTTAAAGATAATTACGATAAACATGCTTGAGCGAAATTACATCATTTTAATGATAGATCCTGCTCGTTTTTGAGGACAAATGCGTGAATATTTCAATGAGATAACATCCTCAACCAATTAAACCACAAGTGCTTTTATTATTTTTAACAGTGCATCAGTGTTTTACTACCTTCTTATGTGCTTATCTGTTCTTCACGAAATCGAAGAAATCATAAATGAATGTTTATCGAACCGACCTCACGGGGAGTGTAATAATAAAATGTGCAAAGCACATGATGTTTGTAAACAAACAACAAAACTGTGTACTATAGTGATGTGTGAGACACGTGATGTTTCCCAACTAAGTGCAGGCGACACCGAACAAGTCATATAAACCGAAGAGGAACCGACGTCAGAAACGACGGCGCCATCTACAGTAGACCCAAAGCTTGGTAATAAAAAGGACAACACCTGGAGTGCTGGCATCACTCTGCTCTGGGAGTGATCGCCAACAACCTACCTTCCCTTCCAATCTGCACTGGGATTGGAGCACCTGGTCGCCTATTCTGCGTGGACTGGGGTAGAGTTACCAAACCTCTAGTTCAATCTGCACTGGGATTGGACTTCCCATACATTCCACTTTGTCTGATCTACACTGGGGTTAGACTTCCTGAGAATTCTACTAACTCTCAACCTGCAATAGGGTTAGAGTTCTCCTTCTAAGATCCTAGCATATCACTTGGCTAACCAAGGAATCAAACCTTATATGGGTTATCACACTACCTTGTGTTCCGAAGACTATTTTTTATCAACACCACTTTGTTCGTCCGTCGCCGTCGTCCGTGTTTAGTAACGTGTACATATTTTATAATAAAAGGTGAAGGGCTAAAATCCATTTCTCTGGTACTATTATTGCTCCATCTACACAGAATGTTACAATCCGAACAAAAACACCAGAGGTGCAAAAAGTGGAGCCAAGTTCTTTAGCCCTAAAAAGGTGTGAAATGGGAGACGGATGAGCCAAGTTCCTTGGTGACAGCATGTAACAGGAACAAAGGAACTTGGCGCGAGCTGGCAACAGCCTTAGGGTTGGTGGCGGTGGACGTAGTGGGTTTTAGGATCCCCACCACCCTTATAGCTTGAGGATCATGAATCTTGAAACCTCGCGCCAAGTTCCTTTGTTCCTGTTAAATGCTGTCACTAAGGAACTTGGCTCATCCGTCTCCCATTTCACACCT
>JAGDQP010022602.1:6297-30203 GCA_022664845.1 Lepisma saccharinum
AATCGTACCTTATGCTATGAAATTTCCAGTTCTCGAAGTCATTGAGATTTCTTACCTATCTCTAAACTGATCAATAACTGATATCTTGTTTTATCTTATTATCCGAAATAAAAATACTGCTATTCCTGCCAACATATTAAATAAACATTAAGTATTGGAGAAATAGACCATCTTACTTTCTGAAACTAAACTGGAGAATCATTAGAGTAAAACGGGCACGTGACTGTGATTAAAGTTGTATGCAATTCCGAAAGTGGATGCCCATTTCTTTCACACTAGCAAGTATGTATGTACGTATGTAATCCTTTAATGTCTATTCTGAATCATATTTCAACTGCAAACACTGCGAAGGAAAGCCTATAGCCCATGAAAGCTGCTTTATACTCTCAACCCTACTAAGTAGTTCGGGTGTTCAAATTTTTGTCCTCGAGTGTATATTGATTTGTATTGTGGCAACGTTAACTGCTACAAAAATCATTGAAACTTTTTATTTTTAAAAAGGTTGACTAATTTTGTATCATAATGTTACAATGCGCTTTATACTTGCAAGTACCAGAGCTTAAAAAAAGATGCAACTCCCTTTCCCCTTACGAAATTACTGCTAGATCTATGTAAATATTTTTGAAATACGAGAAACTAGTATAACAGACAGGGGAAAAGAAACAATGCGTAACCATCATGAAATAACCAATAAATATTCTCAAGACTAGCTGACAAACAATATAACGCCAATAGGACAATAGATTTTTGAACTGTCAGGCGATATTTTCCCCTCCTCATTTGTCCCGAAGGGAATTTTCAATCACCCAATTAGCGTCTATTCGGTGTTGCTACCGACGCATCGTGAATATTTTGTTATCAGATCCCTCGCGGCAATTCCCACTCTTATTTCTCTGTGCATCCCTTTTTTATCATTTATTTTGTTGGATGATTTCTCCCCTTCCCCCCTTCCATGTTTGATCGTAGCCAATTTTGCTTTCATCGTGTTATATTTCATGGTATCATCACTGAAAATTAATTTAAATTGGTATTGGTTATTTTGTATACATAAATTCTAGCTTTTTATTTAAAAAAAAAAAACAACAAAAAAAAATGAAAAAAGCAAGCAAGAGTTATTGATTTATATTCAAATCACGTATCAACGAAACATCCTAACTACCTATTGAAGTGAAAGTTGAAGCGAAGATTTGGAGAGGTTATTCGATATGACAGGGATTTCAGTCAGTCTCTTTCGGATTTTCTGGAACGTGTTCGTTTCTACACAGAAATTGTCTCTACAGTGCAACACTGCTGAAATTATTACTATAACAGTGAGATACATAATCATTAGTTTCCAGTCTTTGGAGGTAGGTTCTTCAAAACAAGATTTAGATAATTTAAAAAAAAATACATAGGAAAATATGTCATTGCCGTGACCGGGATCGAACCCGGATCTGCCAGTTGTCGGCTGAGTATTTTAATCATCAGACTAGTATAACATGGTCAATTGGCTGTGCGGTGAAAAATATCTATATCGCCGACAAATCGAAAATCGATAGTTATATCGAAATATCAAACATTTCCTATCGAAATATCTTTGAAATTCAATAATGTACATATCGAAATGACAATGAAAATTAAATATCGTTCGTATCGAAATTATCGCTAGAACTCGAATATAGCTAGTTCATATCGAAATATTGCTGGAAATCGAATACTATTAAGATAAAAAAATCGTTGAAATCAAATATTCTTCATATCGAAAAATCACTCGATATCAAATTTCGATATATTGAAATTTCGATTCCCCGTCGATGAATATATTGAGAGAAATACGCAATGAGTATCTTGTTTAATTAAATCGAGAGGAATATTCCATTTACAAAGAAAATTGAGCATGGTATCTATCATGGTTACAATGCCAAACAGGCAACTGGAAGATCATGATTCGAGTCCCGGTCGCAACAACAGTTAATGTTTCTTTGTATCTTTCAACATTTATCATACACAAAGTCTTTCTGGAAATACCACCTCAGTTCAATCAGAGATTGTACCTGGATATATAATATTTTTGAAGCCATTTAGATGTAGAGATCGTTTTGAAACTTGAACTCGTCTAGATACCTACTTCTCTCACGAGAGTCATAGCCTGGGGACGCACAAATGATGTACACAAGTTGGTCTCTTTCAAACTGATTTACACATTTTTTCTAACAAGTAAAATTACCCTTCTGTCATTCCGCTAAAAAACATAACTTTTTCACTTGTGAAAACTCTTAGTTTGATTTGAAATCATAATCCTGTAATTTGAGATTGGTACATGACATCTATCTACAAACACAAGTTATGGGTCAATCTCTCGGAATGGTACTACTTTTTTCAAACCCCATCAGAACTAATATCCTTATTTAAAAAGCAGAAAGAGAAAAAAGAAAGACGACCAGCTTTAAAACAAAATTTATGGAATAGATTGAGTTTGGGATGATGAAGGCAGAGTGAATATAAGACATTACCCATAAAACTAGGACAGGAAAATGACCATGTCACGCACTTCGAACTGGATCCTAATTACATTAATCCGACGCACAGGAACAGCGCTAACTAACTTAGAGCACCAGAGAACATATTCACAGTCTCACATACTGAAACACACACACACACACACACACACACACACATGCAGGCAGAGAGAGCACAAAGGCAAATAATCCCAGATACAATTAAACTGAACGCTGTCTTGCCATTTGCACCAACATTACGACGACATAGGCGCCCAATAATCCAGGAAGCCCAAGTTTAGGTTCAGGGAGACAGGGAGAACATAATGCCCCCCTGCTGCTAAGAACATATTCACGCGAAGTCGTACTCATAAACTATACCACGGAACGAAATGGGTACATTGCAGAGGTTTTGCACGATGATTGGCCGTTGGGACAGTTAAGAACCCAAGAAAAAGCAGTCAGTGACGGTCATTTGGTTCGATTACGAGGCAGAGTCCGGCTACAGAATTCCTCAGTTACGATCTGTGACGTCACCTCCAAGCTTCCAGTGTTCTATCTATTTCTTTTTCTACAATGCGAATCGGCCGGATGTGACGAATGAAGATGATTTAGTACTACTCCCCTTTCCCTCAGTTTCCATCTATATTTTTCACTGCCACAGCAAGCGAAGGATGGAATGGGTTGGCTTATTTCGAAATGTTCGAACATAAAAATCGAAAGCCCAGATCATCCATACAGTTATATCATCGGAAGTCGCATAAACATACACACACACACGTTGTCACAACCCTCTCTTCAGGACTTACATATAAACACAAAGGACGGATGAAGGGGCAGAAAGTGTTTGTGCCGAACTAGCTTTGGATGTCCTCGCGATTCAAATTCCTGTGACCAAATAACTCTTTTGAGGTCATATGTGAAATCCTGGAATTGCATTTGCGAATGTGAATGCATACTTTCACATACCAGTCTCATGGAGGCTATTATCCATCTGTACAGGTTTCATGGTTTGAAAACGGCGTCATACTCAATTAGATATGCACATCTTAAATTGTGTGCCCATTAAAATTGTACTTTCCACGTCTTTTATAGCGAAGGAAACGGACCATGACGAAAGATTGCCCTTTGTCCTGGTACACAGTAATAACAATATTCAGAATGAAACTGTTGTATACACCAAACATTGCATTCAGACTTAACTAGCATATTGAGTTCATATCTGTGCAACCGCAAATCATTTGTATAATTACATTTGTTTTCCAGTTATGAAAACTCATATAATGATCTGTCTTAAATTTTATTAAGGGCACAGAAGTGGTGGCTACTTGCATTTGGTGGCTCCAGGTATGCTGTTGCAGTTGTTCCAGACAGCAGTTACAACTGAGGCAGATGATATATCGCGAAGCAATGCAGACTACATGGAATATGTGGTACTCGCATATCAGAATGGAATACAGCATACACGATGGCTTCGAGCTCCGCTTACATCAGCTGACTCTTTTCTCTGGCTTTCCTCGGAACCAAAACGCGAAAGCGGGGATAGATTAATGTATAGTAGTATAATGTAGCCTGGCTGCTACAGTCGCATTAGATTCCCCGCAAAATGTGTTCGCCGTGGAACGTTATCCACCTACACGTATGACAGGCTTAGATCATAAAAGCTTGTTTTATTAATGTGAAACGAATATCAATAAAATGATGGCTCAAATAAACAACGCGTCGAAATTAAGTTCTAGCTGATATAAGTTGTATTAAATAATACTTCTTTTAATTAATCGAATGTGAGTCTTCCATAACCCATATTCTAACAACAAAACAATTTAAAAACCAAAACGAGTCTGTTAGTATTGGACGATGCATGCAGGCTGACGCTCACTCTTTGAAATACACATCTGAGAAGAAATCACTTGATTTAACATTCTGTTTTAAAGACCTTCCAGAATTTCCCATTAATTTCTTTATTCCTTTCCTAAATGATACATGGGAATAGATAGATAGAGCAAAAAACATATAAGCTCATTTTGCAAATAGTTTCTGAATATGACTTAAAATGTATTCTTTATAACGTGCTTTACACTTAGCGATCACATGTATACTGCTGACTTTTATGCCGTGATCATCCTTACATGTAAATTACACAAAATAGGTCAATTTTCAAACAATTGAGAGATATGCGGAGACATTCCGAATAGTAGTCGACTATATTCATTGTCTTCTTTATATTGGTATACAGGGTATTGTTTAAATATAAAGACTTTTAAAAATATAATCATCCAATAGCAGCTTAAGAAGAACAGTATATACTAAATACGCTTTGATGCATTTATCCATCTGGAGCGTTGTAATACCCACTCAAGTGTAATTAATTTGCTATTGTATCGTGACAGATGGATCACTCTGCAAGACTGAGGGAGCACTAAAAGAAGTGAATCCGTGTTTGCGCTTTGCTTCCAGTCATGTGGAAGGCAGTGGCAGCAAAAAGAGGGTGACTTTGCCAATAATAATGCTTTAATTCCCTCACCATTGTTAAGAATGGTGCACAGTTGTTAGATACAGTTGGTGTCTATAACCCTATTTCCCTAGAGACAAACGAAATCACCTGTGAAGTACGGACTGAGATAAACTAATTTCCACATTTCGTCTCATTGTTGGGGATGAAGATGTTTTTAAATGTCTAGCCACTATCTTAGTTCTTTTTACCAAATTATGCCATTATCATCACCATCAATAGTGTTCAGCACCAAAAGCGATAGGTCCATGCAAGCACACGTTAAGCCCTATCCGTTCGTCGTTATCTTCGTACGATTTATCTTCCTGAGAAGTGTCAAGGAATTGTATTCTACTTCTTCCTCTGTTCTCTACTCAACTATACCCTCTATTGCATCCTTTAGCATACAATCTCTGCGCAGCCGATGTCCTAATCAATTCCTTTATCTCCACTGTCTCCACTATCGTTCATCTCTCGCCTACCCTCCTTCGCACTTCCTCATTGCGGATCTTGTGTGTCGAGCTGACTTTTCCCATTCTTCTGCATTGTTCACATTGAAAAGGCTTCTAATTCTTCTTCACATTATCATTGAGTCCACGTTTTAGCTCCATATAACGTGATACTACATTCAAAACATTTGACATATTTTCCTAAATTTTTTGCTCATCGCTCTCACTTATATTATTTCCCATGTACAAGAAACTACGTGGTCTACCTTCCGCTTCCAATTTTGATGTTTGCTCTGGTTCCGTTCGTTCCAATTATCATCCCACCTGTTCTGTTTTCTTTACGCACACACACAAAATACTATAGAAATTCCAGAAGCGCTTAAAGAATATGATAAAATCACCTCTAAAAGCCTTTTTCATATCATTCTTCACATAAATGAACTAACGTTATGGTTTACTCTTCATAAATCACTGAAATCTACAATTAATTTAATTTGTATTAATGGGTAGTACAAGTGTATAGGTATTTACAAGTCAAGCTCGTCAGACATCTGAGACATGACGATCCTCATGGAGTACCTCTAACGCGTAAAAGGACCGGTATGGACCATTATTTTAGATAGTGATGTGTAATTTTTCGACGTATCGACCGATATTTTGCCACAACTAAATATCGATATGGAGAAAATCTAAAATCGATATTTATAGATCATAGTTGATATGATAGATACTGGATTTTAAAAAAAAATCTACATGAACAATATTCTGTTTCCAATTATCCTTAATTCACTCCTAAATTTAGTAAACTTCTTACGAATGATTGAGGGGATTTCTAAACCTATTCTCTTTCCAAACTAAAGGACTTTCTGACTAAGTCTAGTAATATTCTTGACCGGAATGTGTTCTACATTCTATCACTATTGGTTTGCCTCCCGTAATTTAAAGGTTTGCTGGAAGTTTGATCAATGGTTGAGTAACTACCACAAAGGCAAGGATACAAATACTATAAAGATGGCGAGTTATTATGGCTCTAGGCTTTGCAGTACCGAAAGACCATAATAATAGTGTGTCAGTGGCAATACCGGTATTTTAATACTGTTGAATGTACTTAAAAATAGTCATTATTAAATATGTTGGTAATAATCATATGTACCGTACACAAGAATTAAGTTCATTATTTGAAAGTAATATTGAACGTACGAGGTTTGTGGGGAGGTCAATTTTATAACAATTTGCGTGAAAGCTTTTGAGTTCACTTCATATACTGCTATGCAATAAATCCATTCATGTCATTAAAATCGAAACCGTGAATATGAAAAGGTTAGAAATCAAATACCTTGAAATGTTAACAAATGGTTTCTAGCAAAGCGAATAATCAAATTATGACCCCTTTCCCTTAAACCACTGTAAATTTCAGTTTAATAAATTGGCTGACCTAATGATGCAGTTGCTACAGTTACTCATAGACCATGCATCATACGATGCGGAAACCAACCCGATATGGATGACGAGATTTGAATCGTGAATTATAACCAGAAGCTTCCACTCACCTATTCTCTTCAGCATTCACGATTAGATTTCAGGCTGGCAGTTAGCGATATTCATTAGGGAAGAGGAGTGAACATCCCTCTTACGTTCCCCCCTTGTTACACACTCTCTCCCCCAATTCTCCTACTAATAACTTGTCAAAAGCTTCCTCTACATGTATTTCTATTCTGTATGAATTTAATACACGATTCGCTCCGGATGTAAAGTGGAACACCTGTATGGACACTGACAGATGGACAGCTATTTACTAATATTCATATTGGCTCTTATAGGGAACTATCACTTCCCACATCCCCCACCCAACTCTACCTCTCCTTGTTTAAGTAAAGCTCTTTATATTAATCGGCAATTGTTTACTAGGTAAAAACTTTCCCCCCTGCTTCTTGGATTAATCTATGGAACTCATCCCCATTAAGGCTCATTCAGAGAACTGAACGAGCTTGAGAAAATTTACCATACAGACTTCCTTATTACTACAAGTGCTGTAAAATACACTTTCTCGATGTTTAAAAGTGGCCAAACACTTCAACCAAATCTTATGTTATTGGACTTGCAATAGACTACATTTAATATGTCTACTTATATATACCCTATTACCTGTGAATCTCGCCTGCTCTTCACATTTTTAGGGGCATGTAGACACCTCGGAGAATTTATTAAATAACTATTTCCACATGGTGTCCCCCCATGGATGAGCGTTTCCCTTCGTCACATCAAAATCAAAGTGTCCCAGGCCCGATTCTTTCGTGGAGGCACATTAAATATCTTGGTTCGGGAATCGAAATCCCCTTTAAACTCTAGGCCGTTTTCTAATGAACTGATCAAGCTTATGATCTTCTGAAGTCTCCTAAAAAGGGCAATGGCAAAGCACCGTTGATAACATTGTTGATGAATCTTATGATTACAAACCTGCTTGCTTTCGGGCAGAAAACATATCTTCATCGTCATTACATGAAAACTTTCTTCAACGCGTATTTTGAACATAATTATCAGTTCTTTGAAACGAATTGAATTTTATTTAAGGCATTTTAGCATCTTTGGCTCAGACAAAGCTGGATGGGTTAGGTAGAGGATGAGAAAGGTATCGATCAGAGACTTTCTTAAGGTACCATCCCAGTATTCTCCTGGTGAAACTGAGGAGAAACCCTGAAAAACCTCAATCAGGATGTTCGGCGGTGGGATTTGAACCCACGTCCCTATCAATTGCATGTCAGTAATCCGCGACGTTCTTTGAAATGAATGTCCACTAACAAAAGAAGTTGTGAAGTATAGATTATTTATATTTATTTAGGCTTAATTTATTTCTCATGGACTAGACAGACAGGAGCGGTCTAAATCTGTCACCTATCTGAGGGATGACATATCTCCACGATCACTCTTCCGGCAATCATAGAAAAGTTGACGGTTGGGCCTTAGTTTAGGTAGCATTCGCCTGGTGAAACTGAGGGAAAACATATAAAATTGCAGTCAGGATGGCTGACAAAAGAAGTGGTGAAGTAAGACTGGAGTAACTATTGCACACGCTTAGAAGTACTAGGAGTTTATTTTACCACCTGTACGATATTCACAAAAATGAAGATTTCTAATTTTATTGCAAAACGAAAAAACGCGCATTTCAAGCAAACATTTTGGTTACTTCTGGCGAGTCTGGCCAAAACACACCAACCCCAGGCTACAAACATAAAGAAATAACATAAAAACAACTATAACTAATTTCAAATGTATTTAGTTTTATCGCATAATGCGAAACCAGTTGGTCTCAAATTGTGAAATTATGTAGGTAGTTTAAATTCCTCATAGAAAAACGCGCATTAATAGGGTACCTCCACAAAACCGCCCTATGTTTGGCAGCTCAACCATATCTACAGCAGCCTCCAGGATGTTTTAGTAAAGCTTCACCCAATGTAAAATATAAAGACAAGGAGGGGATACAATATATATAAATATTATTAATGTATGCCCTATTCCATTTAAATTTGAATGTTATTTATGGATTTTTAGGTATCTAAGGTTCAGACTGAGATAGGGGAGGGGAAAGGACGCGGGACGGTGTCAGCCAGGGCTTAAGTTGAAGATACTATCCCGGCATTTGCCTGGTGTGACTGAGGAAAACCTGGAGACCTGAAAACCTGACCCTGGAGAAACCTTAGTCAGGATGGTCGGCCGCTGGGAATAAACTCACAACCTTCCGAATGCTACAACATTCTACCTGTTCCATTTGAGTGGGTCCCTGTAGTCACTGTAACTGCGCCCCTAATTTATCTCTGTACCCACTCCATAGTTACGCTCCTAGTGGATCCTAAAGTAGTACCAGTCTTATCAGTATTGGGAAGTCAATATCGTACTTATCTTAGTAAATTGGGGAAGTTGTGTCTGATTTTGAGAGACAGGAAAATGAAATGTGGTGCACAAACCTGGTTTTTGTATCTTTTGAAATAAATATTTTCCTAGTGATCATTCTTTAAATTTGTTCACGTCTTACAAGAATTGCAGTATCATACGTGTAACGAAAGAAAAAGAAATTGAGTTTGGTATTCAATGAGACAATAATTGTTATCTTCCAATTGAAGTTGAAAGTAAATATGATTGTAAACATTTGTGCACAAAACGTACCATACATAACCTTATTAGATTACTTAATAATAATTATTATTTTGTGGCTTGTTTGAATCAGTGTACATCATCATCAGTCTGGGCAAATGGGTGACAATAAATAGCTTTTCATTGCTAACAACTTCAGTAAAACATTCACAAGTGTTGACTCTTCGTCCTTCCACGAACTGCTTCAAAAACATTATTGGAAAATTTGTTTATTTATCTAACACTATTTCTGGTTTATTAATCATGACATGAGGCCACTTTGGGAGATACCTGAATTAAGATGCTGCTGCTGGAAAATGAGATAAATCGGCAATTATAAGAAGTCATCGGATGACCACGCAACACTCTGTCTACCTGATAGACCAATGCCCTACATGGGATGTCAAGTAGTGTTCCAGTAATTTTACAAAGTTCTACCGAATAGCCTATATTTAATCATTCCTTTTTGCTATACCTGCTTCAGTTTTGAAGACATTTCTACCTAAGATAGAGTGTATTGCTAAAAGAAATATGTTTCATTCAGACTAGAATTGGCAGAAAGCTGTTGAAACCTTTCTTAACACTTTTATCTCTTGAGAAATATATCAAAACAACAGACGAGAAAACTCAAACAAGGTAAACCATTAATTCATTGCAAGCATGTTTGATCCTCCCAAACATGTTACAAGCTTTTGAAAAGTGTTTCTTGGATTTACCAAAGCAAAAGAAATTAATCTAACCAGAGATTAAATGAACAAGAGAATTCCCGTCCACGTATCAAACATCACGTTCTCCGTGGTTCTTGTGGTATTGACTTAAGGGTTTTCCGTTGGCGTTAACGTAGCCATTTGTCACGGAACTTTGCCCGGCGTTTAATCTCCTTCGACAAATACTCCTGAGACTGCCTGTTAACAGGATACACAGAGAAGATAATCTTCAAAATGAAAAGAAATATTGTTGAAGATAGGGAACAAGTGGTCTGACACCTGTTAACACTTTCTTATATACAATCACGAATTTATTTCTTATAATAATATAATTTATTGGAATCATTGCATGTTCTCAAAACCATATGAGAAAAATCTATGATTACGTTGCTGCATCACGTGTTGATTATACTCAAAGCACTAATTTCCAAGTTTCAAAATCGGGATTAGCCAAACTGCTTGTGTAACAGATATAATAAATAGAATTAACTTACGTCTATGGAAAGGGTTGTTGTGATTAAGCGAATTAAAAAGAAATAATTGGTGTAACCAGTGTTCGATTGTGAGGGGGAAGGATTTTCCCTGGTGCGTGAGGATTTCATCCCCTGGTGCGGATTTCACTAGTTTTAGGATCCTCCTCCCTTCGTAATTTCTAATAAATCGAACACTGCGTGTAACAATCTGTTCAGTGCTCACTCCAAACGAAGTAATTACTACCTGAAACTGCTGCATTCTATGATCAATTGATCATCATCAGTGAAATCAACCTGTATTCAGATGTACAAATATAATATGTTTATCCAATTTGTTTCCATGGGGTACAAAGGTTTAAGTCTGTCTGCAGTCTTAATCGGAATCCACATTGATGCACTTTGTTGCATGTATTTTTCAAGCCGGAACTTTTGAATTCCAACAGAAAGCATAAACATTCATTACAGCAAGTTTCTAAAGCTGGTCTCTGTTCAACTGCAGGCAGCTTTAATGCAATTGCTACATGGTTAGCTTCCTGTTGAGATTCAAATGCACCGATTTGCATTCATGAAAATGGGTGCATCTAAATTCATAAATATATATTCCGATTCGGTTGTACACACAACCACCAAGAAGAGAGATGTGGAAAGATGCGGTCAGCGTCTCCACCTTGTGTATCTTTCGTCTCGTTAAATTGAGAGAGAAATACTGGAAAGCCTCATTTAAGAATTACCAACTTTAGAGAGGTTTAAATCTACTTGCCATTCTTTAGTTACTAGACCACACAGGCACCAAAATGTATTGGGTCATTCGGACTAGGTGTGTCAGTTGTGTTCATGTTTCATAATCATTTGAAACAAAGCAAAAGTTCTAGAGTTTCAAGATTATGCGAAACAATTTATCTTCAAAACTAAAACGGTACTCAGTTCAATAACTGAGCTGTTGTTTATTTTCTTTCTCAACATGTTTCTGTCAGAAATTAGTACGGTAACAGTATACTACTATCTAAACCGAATACAACAATCTAAAACTTTTCACACGAACGAGGTGGAAGTTGTATTTTGCGTTCAGCAAACTCATCAGTTGAATTATAAAGCCCAATTCTTATGTCTACACTAAACGAAGTATAATATTATCATAAAGTAAGTATCATTATAATGTCAAGAAGCTCCGCAAATGTACAGAAGTCAGCAGAATCAATTTGACCATTCCAATGAAAAATCGAAGTCGAAATTTTTTGAGCACAAGACAAAATATTGTATCTGCAAATCCAGACCGCCGACTGTAGGCTTTTGGTACATATAATTCCTTGGATTTGAATTGTACTCAAACTCTCTGACGTCCCTCTTCCCTATTCATCTTCAATCTTACCTGTTAAACAGGTGTAAAATCTCACAAACACAATGAACGCAATGTAACTATATAGACTGGCAAGAACACACTTAAGGAAACCTCTTTAAAACAGTTTAGACAGAGCCTATAGAGTCTTTTCTATCCCCATCCTGATTGAAATCTACATCTTACTTTAGTCAATGCAAGAATTCTTCTTGCTCTTGAATTCTATGAAAACTTCTAAAAATTAGATTATTGATAAAGCACACACTGGAGAGCAAAGAACAGAATAAAAGATATATTCCTTGTCTTCGTATCTGACCGTAGCTGGATTTTCTGTCTTTTTATTATTTTCTTGTCTGTATGTGTGAACAGCTTTCTCCGAAATTTGGCACCAAAAGTCTTTGTGTCTAGGATTGCCAGACGAGAAAAAGAAAGAAGGAAAATGAAAGCAAGAGACTTGCACTTGTATCATTTGCTTGACAGCCACGTTACAAAGGAGGATGAAATGGAACAGTGGGTGATCCCTGAGTTGTGGTAGTAGCTGAGGACACTCAAGAACGGGTTGAGTGTTGAGCTGAGATTACTAGAGGTCGTGGTGGAGGAAAATAGGATATAAGGAAGGAAAGGGGGAGGTCGAAGGACAGAGACATTTGCTACAAGAAGAGATGAGCCCAATAAAAGCCTGTAAGTAGGAGGAAAGCCAGAGATGAAAGGGTTTCCTAGCCAATCTATCACGCAACCCATTACAGATGCTGACATGGCCATTGACAAATAGCCTCGGTATTACAATGCTGTGTCTGCATTCAACTAAAGAAAAAATGTACGCAAGAATGGGCTCCCTTTTTTTCTTTCTAGTAAGCATCTTCCGTAGACCAATCTGTTCGACAATGTGGTACTTCTGTCAAGCTTTTGTTTCATCATTCTATCTGTTGTTATCAATGCATGTTGGCAGAAGAATGGAAGAGTGATGCCACTTTTATCAATGACGACAGACAGATAATTGATAGTCAACAAATGAAAGCATGTTTAATAACTTCATAAGCGGAGACTTTGTTTCAGCATTGACACTTTCATCAGAAGATTAAGCTATTGTTAATTGTTATACAATGTTTTTCCTGATTAACATACGTATTTTTTTTCCATATCACAAAGAAATGTTAATGATAACTGCATTTCTTTAATACACATACATATTATGTAGTTGGATACTGATTGCTTTAATACTACCAGAAGAACGAACTGATTTTTTAACACTGTTTCAAGCTTTCGTAATTCACCAACATGTATTGATGACAGCTCAGAAGATTGCTAGGCTGAGGAATTTGCCACTCCTTTCTTAGCATCCTCACCTTCCGTTGTGTGTGTGGCTCTATTACAATTGGTGTTTGCCAAACAGGGTTGCCCGTTCAGTTACATACTTACCACACACACTTCTCAATTCATTAAAATACAGAAGATTGTCAAATAACTTATAACACATTAAGCTTGGAACATCGCTGGAAAAAACGTACTCGAATGCCCAACATATTAACAGTAATTTATTTTCTTGCACCTGTAGCCTTCCATCCTGTTGTAATGTATCAGGACTTTCCCGTGGCGGCCTGTTGTATAAAAGGGGGCTTACGTGATCAAACCTACCTGGGAGACAAGCCTACATTACGCCACAGGAGAGGGTACTAAAAAAGAGAACCGCTATCGGACCACAGGGCGGGTACCTACTTAACAGTGCCCTACTTCAGCCAAGGACTATCGAAGACAAAACACGCACTAGTCTAGTACCACGAAACATGAATGGAAGAAGCCCGAAAGAAGTGCCAAAACGCAGAAAGTTGGCAAAAGCAGAACACGAAGAAAAGCATCCTCTAAAAAGGCGGGAGGAGACGCAGGCGAGAACATATCGCAGGAAAGCAGAACACAAAATGCTATTTTAGTGACCTAACGAAACTAGGCCCCTAAAGTGTACAAGGCTCAACGCAGCCGCGCACTAGTTAACATTAATCACGAAATTTAGATAGGCACAACTAATTTGACTATTCCATACTGTTTGCAGAAGCCTGAATCAAAATATCAGAACTTTTCTTTATCTGGAGTTACTTTCTCATATACACATGAAATAACACTGCGCGGACTGAAATGGCGGAAGGTTGGGAACCTTACTGCAATACCACAGTGATGATAAACTACCTACTTCTTGATAAAACCCTTGACACAAGAAGTAGCTGATAATAAAGGTAATTTATTTTTACCCCAAAAAATATATGACAAACTCAATGCACAAAAATTGATTGTTGAATTTCTTGGAGGAAAAAAGTTTCCAAAGAGAATCTTTAGCACATCATAACGTGTTTTTAACATGCTGTTAATTTCACACATTAAAAAGTAAATTAATTATTTACAGAAATGCTCTGCCTAAAAGCAGAGATAAGAATTCACACACTTCTTTTCCAAAAGATTAGTTTACTTTTACTTTTCAAATGTGGTAGACATTCTACACTTTAGTCCAGTTAAACAACATTTTCACAGTCACTGAAGCGTAACATTTCTTTCTACGAAAAGATTAGTTTACAGATATCGCTACTGGGCAAAAGTTTATTTTAATATTTCCAAAAATCATTGTCAAACATTTCGTGTGTAATTTTCCAATTTTGAACTTAACAAAACCTAACCTCCAATTTGATAACACAATCTGGATTTACTATGGTTGGGTTAGGTGTAAATTCACAGAACAAAACTTTATGAGCGTACTGGCTTTCGGTTTGCGAACGCAACGAAGAAGCTTTAAACTGCTGGTTACCGAAATAAAACATTGTGAATCATTAAATCTTACGTTTAATAAAAAAACGGATATATTGCAGAGATTTCGTGCAATATTTTTTGAAGTATACAAATTTCCGAAAAAGGAGCAAACAAAAACGCTGATGGGGAAAAGAACGTGCATTTGAAAGGTAGCATCAATTATAGTGCAAGGTAAAATATTCAACGCATACGAACCAAAATTTACGTGCTGAAATTTCACTATTTAAATGTAGGTGAAACAGACTTGGTTCTCTGAGAGAGAAAGAGGAATTTTAAGACATTAACCATACATTACCTAATAGCAAAACCGACCCCTAACGCCTGCGAAATTAAGCGGATTACCTGATAGTAAAACCGATCCCTGACGCCTGCGAAATTAAGCGGACATCACCACTTCACAGATGATTCCATTAAACTCACAAATCACAAACATGCTGAAGGTGCACTAAATCACTTTTACATGCACACTGAAGAAAAAGGGGCTTAGCACCACAAATATATATATATATATATATATATATATACAGATGATTATCAGAATAATGGAAACACCTGAACGAAAGTGCAACTTACCAGATTAATATGGTGTCGGGCCACCTTTCGCCTTCAGAACAGCCTTGATGCGACGTGGGATGGAGGCATAGAGGTCGTGAATGGTAGCAAGTGGAATACTACACCATTCCTCGTGCAGGGCATCGGCCAGTTCTGTGAGAGAGGATGGAGGTGGAAATCGTCGCCGGAGTCGTGTTTCCAAGATGGACCACAGATGTTCAATTATGTTGAGATCTGGGGATTGGGCGGGCCAGGGGAGGTGTTGAACTTCATCCCGATGTTCCTCAAACCACGCTGCAACAACTCCAGCTGTGTGAATGGGTGCATTATCATCCTGGAATATGGCGTCATTGTCCGGGAACAACATCCGGACCATAGGATGCAAGTGGTCTCCTAAAATTGCGACATAATCGTTGGCAGTGATGCGTCCGCGAAGTGTGACCACAGGACCCAATGAAAACCATGATATTGCGGCCCACAGCATCACCGTGCCGCCGCCATGTTTCACAGTTGGGCGGAGACACTGCAGATCATACGCTTCTTTGGGCGTTCTCCACACATAAACACGGCCCGTGGTTTGGAATAGGGTGAATGGTGACTCATCCGACCATACCACACGTTTCCAGTCGTCAACGGTCCAAGTTGCATGGTCGCGGCACCATTTGCGGCGTGCTAAAGCGTTCTGGTCCCTGATGAGAGGTTTGGCCCGTGCAACACGACCCCGTAAGTTCATGTCATGTAATTCGCGGCGGACTGTGATTGTCGAAACAGGTTGGGGGAGGTGCTGATTGAGTTCCTCCGTCACTTGCGCCGCAGTGGCACGACGGTTCCGCGTGACAATGCGCTTTAATACCCGGCGTGCCCTGTCACTGATGCTTTTCTTCCGCCCACTGTTCCGCTTCCCCGATGTGGTTTTCCCGTGTGTTGTGTAGGCCGTCATCACCTTCGACACTGTCTCTGGCGACACACCTAACACACTAGCCACTGCCGTCACTCTCACTCCACATAACCGCGCACCAACAATTTGCCCTCTTTGAAACTCTGAGAGGTCTCCCATTTTACACTACCTCCGTCTGCTGCAGCCACTGTACACTCCTGTTCCACGACGCCTGACGTAGTATGGAGACCGACCTAACACACCACCACCAGCAGTCCGGCGCTGCGGTCGCCACGACACCACTGCCAACCCATACATCTGACGTGTTGCCAACTACAGGTGTTTCCATTATTCTGATAAGCATCTGTATATATTTGTATATATTATATATATAAAATATTTTTCTTTTAAAAAACAATAAAACCCGCAGCACACCACATATATCACAAAAAATCACCTGACACACTGATGAACCACACAAAAACCTCTTGTACCACACTTCCAGGGGAATCCATTATGGGCGATGGAAAACGCCAACTGTAGAAATTGATTTTCTGCTTATTTTATATTTTAATAAAACCTTTAGATATAGTACTGCATTATAAATTTGCTTTGTATATACTTTTCGGAGACAGCCTTTCTTAGTGCAGCTTTTCCTACTTGACTGCTATGTTTTAACTACTGACTGGCCTCAGCCAATCAGAGAAGAGAACCGAAACAGACAGAAGGATGAAAAGGTGTGTGGCTTAACCAACTAAAATCTCGACGAAAATAAAACAACAATCAGATCTTTAAGTTCGTTTTTGAAGATTTTAAACGAAAGAAAAATTGTTGAAGAAAATAATGTAATAAAATATGCAAAGAAATATAAAGTAATAAAGTGAAGAAACAATAAAAATAAAAATCCCGCCAATCAACGATGAAAGGGTTTATCTAAGTGGCTCGGCTTCTTTCATATGTGGACAAATAAAACCCTTTGAAGAAAGGCCAAGGCGAAAAAACATTACCGATAAAGCACAAACAAAAAAGAAAAAGAAGACACATAAAAAGGGAGAGGGTAAGATATGTTGTGACCAACTGAAAATGGGTTACTACATTGTATCTATCACATATTCAAAAAATGAATACAGACGGTTTTGTACTTATGATTCATTATGTAGTCTATCGACAGTGTTAATGTTTCATTGCCTGTGTTGAGCGTATCTGTGCGTGTGGGGATATATATTGTGTATTCGTTATATTTTTGTGTGTACAACTGACTTTATGTATATTTATGGTTGAATTGAATGGAAGAAAAGGTCTAGCGGCCTTAACTTCGCTATAATGTATCAGGCGAAATAAATATCTCAGATCCACATTCATAATTTCAGTCGCAACCTATTTATCCCCCGTAATCCAGGTGGTAACGTCACTGATTTCGGTTCGAATGGGTAGGGATACAGGTTCGAACCCCACGGCCGGCCATGCTAAGGTTTCCCAGCATTTCCGTTTTACCAAGCGATCGCCAGGTGGTAACTTGAGTAAGCCCATGACTGCAATCTTCCCCATATTTTCTCCTACCTTATCCTGGCATAAGTAATAAATGCTTAAAGATCACAAAAAAAACTTCAAATTAAAAAATTCAGACGCAGCGTGGGAGTCCATTGAACGGAATGGTTTACAATCCACTTTACCCAAAATTACAGGTTCCGTATTTAGAAACTCGTCACATTATTCAAGATTTTAATAACTCAGTTCCCATGGTCTAGTGGTTATGATCGTTGGCTTCACATAAGCACTGAGAGGCAGATAAGCTTCGAACCTTGCTCAAGTCGGCTGTCCTGACACTGACTGAATTTCTGGGAATGGCACCGACGTGACAATTTTCATACGTCTGGCAACGCTAAAATTTCGCTAGTTTGGGAAGAGAGAAAAAATTATTTGAGTAGTTGACTCGTCTGAAAGGAAAAGGAAACATACTACTTGTACCCCACTTCATCACCTCACGCACGTAAACTTCTGGGCTATCATCAATATATCTGCTTATAAATTAATTCTCTTTCCGAACCGACTAGGTTCATAGTCTGTGACTGGTTGACCACAATAATGGAATTAAAGATAAATTAATATCCTCCGACACTCGGTAATGCAATCAACCTACCTGGACGTCTGACCATTATAGACGTCATCTTGAATCATGCTTGTAAGGAAACGAAAAGAAAATCTCATTTTAATGTCTCTAACAAATCATTTATGGGCTGAAGTCCGTTACTTCTGAGAGAATGACGTCTCGAGACAATCACTTCCGGAGGCAGGGATTGGGAAGTTAGCAGTCATGATTTTAGTTGAAGTACCATCCCAGCATTCGCAGAAAAAAAACTTAGGAAAACACTAACCGCAACTTATTTCGATTCATTTAATTGCTTTTGCTAATTTAACATATCCCTAACGAAGTAGAAACGCACTGAAATCATTCTGATGTCTAGTGAGCGCCATTGCAGTGTAATTGTAGCAGACTACAACTAGTGTCAGCCAGATCAACCAGATATCTTACACAGTGCTGTACCAAATTTAATATATATTGCGGAAAATAGGAACAGTTTAACAACAAATCACGTAGTGGTCATTCGAAAGTAGAAGTAATGATGAATCTCTATCGCAGTATTGGCAATCTATGTGAATAGTTAAAAAAAACAGCGCACGGTGACTCTGCACGGGGTGTATCACGCCAGCGATCCGTTATTCATGTTCATTATACAGAATGATAAGATAAAAATGAATTGATGGGCGGTAACAGCACTATAGCTTACGCCCATCACGATTATACTGATTGCAATCACCTATGTTTTAAAACAGTGACAATTTCATAACTCTGTACCTTCTTGATTTCTTTAATGAACGTTGAAATGCATTGGTCGATTTACTCTTTTTCAATTTGATCAAATGGCCATTTCCCCATTTTAAAGTTTTGACGAAGATTTAACATGGCTCTCAAGATGTTAATTTCACTCCAGCATAGGTTTCATACTGTACACTCAGTGATAACATTTTGATTTTGAGATACTGGAAGTATAGAACTTATTGGAACTTTTCTCAGGCTCAGAAGTTTTTATTTTATAGCTTTCCCTTATACTCTCCTCAGTTGGGATAAGAGGTTTTGTCTGCTTTGTGTCCAATTTATTTTCGTTGAAGATGCTGCCCGCAAAGGGATATTAAACTTTAGACATGGTTACGGTCAATTAGTATAGTGTACAAATGTAAATTTCTCTCAGCATTCCATGTTCTTTCAGTCCTTCTCAGTAACCATTTTCAGTAGTCTGCCAATAGCGGCAGGAGACCCATCAAAATAAATTCAGCCTTTTTCGTTTGTCTTGCTTTCTGCAGCTGCAGTTCTTCCTCGTTTTCCACTAACCACACTTTCAATTGCATTCTTTAAAATGCGATTTTAGAAGAAACTATGTCCATAAACTAATCAAATTTCTTTCTTTTACTATTTACACTTATTAATCTCTTACGTACTCTATACTTCGCAGTGAAAGTTGAACAAAACAGGGTATCTTGAACTTGATGCCTTGCAGTGAGACACGTAAGTGGTCAAAAAGCTGATAGTGTAAGAAAAAATGTTATTTCTTGACGATATATCATAATAATAACCGTACAATTGGTATTGTTTTACTAATAACAATATTACTTAAGTATGGATGTTTTGTTCTTGAAGTAAGATAGATCTCTGGGGGATATGATTATAAAAGTAAAGGTAGGGCCACCTTCTGTCCAAGTTTAATTTAAATCGGAAACCTTACACGACGACCACGGAGGTAATAATGATCTCGTGACTGAACCGGAAAGCATAATGCTGAGTGCGGCTCTTGCCTGTACTTGAATTCCTTTGATCTTCCTCGTTCCAAGAGGGACCAAAACTATATTCTTTTTAACCTGGATTATCAGTAATGTTCGTCTCGTCATAATTGTAAAGCATTTCTCAGGAACGTCTTCACTTTATCAGGAAGTTTAGTGAGGTTTTCTAGACTGATACTCGGAATCTTTTACTATTTCATGTCGATCTGATGCTCAAATTATTCTTGGTGTTAATTTTTTTATAAAATCAAACCCTGGATAGTTATTGTTCCGTTCCTTTACATTCTTGCCTTGTACGGACAAAAAATTGACGCTAATTTTGCAACCTCTTGTTCTGTTAAACCCCCAAGCTCTTACTTGGGCGAGCGCAACGATGATTAGACTCTCATCTTCAGGATTTAGGATGGCGGAATTTCTCTGGAACTCCTTCGTGTTTACCAAACATCCTATCACAAAGCGTACTGTGTTAAGTTTTTAATATTCTTCTGGCTTGTGCCTGAGCTAGATAGACCCTTTATCACGGCGCCTTTAGCTGTTTCAAAAATCTTCCTCGGTACTGTTGACACGTGAAAGAAAGTGTTTTTTGTAGTTGCGTTCACTTTTTAATATTTCAGTCACTCTTCAATGAACCGGAAAGAACAGAGAGTGGAGTTATTGGAACAATATGTGTAACTGGCAATAATAACGTGAAGTTGGGACCTGCCTAAGTAAACCCGCCTGACAAAGTAACCCAATTTACGGCAAGCTGCATTTTCTAAAATATCTCAAACACCCATTATTCATTTTGTAAATAACACTTTACTACAAATACATTAAATAGGCTAATGCTTAGTGTCAACACGCACAGCGAACATATTTTATTGCTCTCTAAATTGTCTGTAGTTGGGAGAAATCAATGTTTTCATTTCATATGAAAGAATATTAGAAAAATGGAAACCCGAGGAGAAATTGGAAACATATTTCAACAAAAGCCTTCAGGCCACAGCAAGATATTTCTGTTTATCGAACTGTAACTTGCTTTTCCTTGTTATTTTCTTTTGTTAGCAAATTAATTCTTATTTCCCCCTCCTCGTGTGTGTGTGTGTGCGTGTATATATTGTATACGCATGACAGTCAATCACGTTATTATGCATGAAGTAACAGGAACATAGAATCACATGACTTGTACCCATACTCACATATTTGAGGTAGATTTCTTTAAATTTTTCTTCTTCTTCTATCTACATTGTAATGTATAATAGAAGTTCAATCAATCGAATATAAAATTTTACTCCCCAAGCCCTGTCTTCCAAATTTACCATCCTTTTTTATTCTAATTTCATCTATTTTTTTATAAAGTGAAATTTAAATAACTGAGCCGACTTAAAACACACAAATATACATACTTACCATTGCTGTGAATTGTGTGTTCGCCTATTGCAGAATACCTACTCACTTTATAAGTTAAAAAGAAAATTACAATTTTCTCAACCATGTTCCCACACCAGGAACCCAGGGCCAGGAACAAATCTCCCCTTCTATTCTTCCCCCACATGACTCTATTGCTTATAGCAGCGACATTTCCTCTCCCTTTTAAAATATTATTATACAAGCTTTTCAATAACCCTGTTTCTTTCTTTCAACTCAAGCAAACTTGCTCCGATAATAACCTTGTGGAACTCCTGAATTTTCCTCCTCTTCTTCGTGATGAATTTTATGCTATATGGGAGCTGAAGGCCATGTTATTTTGTCCTTTGCCTGTATGAATACAAAATTCACGTAAATATTATTGTTTTAAAATTTTCAAAGTGTATTTGGCTTCAAGATGATTTTTGCCAAGAAATGGGAGGACTCTTTCTTACGCTATGCCTCTAGGTCCTTCATATGTGATGCAAATTTTTTAGATTGGAAATTCCAGCATGTGTATACTGTACACATTGTGTATGTGCATTGCTAGCGGCAAAAGAAGGAAGTCAACTTCTGTTACCCATGTTCGAACTGTTGTTTCAGAAAACAAGCTCAGAAAGGAAATTGATCATGTATTATTCTTTAAAATTCAAACAATGCAACGAAAATTTTAAGAATTGCACTTGTTAACATTTTCATGTTTAAAAATCGTACTATTTCTATTTCATATTTTAATACCTAATACTAATATATATAAACCACAAAGCTTTTCGTAGTATTACAGTAGTAGTAGTTATAGTAGTTAGTAGTATTAGTAGTTGTACCAGTAGTAGTAGTAGTTGCTGTAGATGCAGTAGTAGTTGTAGTATTAGTATTTGTAATAGTATGACTTTAGTGCTGCCGCAACTTATCTGACTCACCCCTCACCAACAGGCGGGTACTTTAGCTTGTAACGTTCAATCGAGCGGGCGTAAATCATTTCTAAAGCGTTGTCTTAGCATCTGGAAGTTCCTGGGAATGATCCAAGCGACCGCACATCCTGACTGAAGTTTTTTCAGAGTTTTACGTAGTCACAGTAGCCAAATGCCGGGAAGGTACCTACTAATGAGGACCTTCTAATACTCTCTCCCTCATCCTATCCCGGCCTGAGCTTCAGATGCCCAAAGGCCATGAAATGATATTCGATTCAATCCAATACGTATTTTTAAGAACTTAAAGGAACTGCTTAAGGTACATCCTATTCCAAAAAGGATGACCGCATTGATTACGGCAATTTTCAGCTGAAAATTCTCTAAGTCCAACTTCGAGTATCTTCGGAAACAGTAAACCAAAAAGGTTCAAGCCCTGGAAGGAAGGATAAACCTTTGCAATTGGGAGAAATGTGCAGATGTTTATTATTATTATTCCTTTAAGTATAATAAGATATGTTGAAATGCTATTAAGTGTAGAAAAAGTAACATTCATTCAAATACGTAATGTTACAGTATTTCGAAACCATCCATATATTTGAGCACGTGATCGTTTTGTCGCCTATGTTTCCATACGTAAAAGCATATTTGCAATGAAAATGAAGACAGCAAATTTAGTTCTCGCATTCATAGAACAATAAACAAGAGAAAGGAGAAAAAAACAACAACATTTGCAACGGATATCGATGTAATTCTCTTGAACACCGAAAATTCAGTCATGTTTCTTCAGAAAGAGTTCTATCAGAAAGAACTAGATAGATGTGTTCACGTTAGCTCAGTCGTAGAGCGCCTGGCTTCTAATCGTGAGGTCCTGGGATCAAATCCCGCTCTGGCAAATTTATTTTCATGTAATGATATATTCCTCAAAGCATGAATAATTAGATAAAATAATAATAATCAGTTTTATATGTATCCATACAAACATTTCAGGACATAAGTAATTATTATGTTTAAAATATAACATCAGAGAAGTTGTGGGTGTTGACAGAACGTCGGTATATTATAATTTAACTTTAAATACAAATTAAATAAATGTTGTTATATTCAAAGTCGGATCAAAGTGCCATACAGTAAATTCACGATCCCCAAAGTTAATACAAATTCAACATCCTCAAAGCTCATGATCCCCACGAACGATGAGTCAATAAGATACTAAACTGTTCTTCAGTAAAGAAGACAGAAGTTCTTTCCATGGGTCTGAAATGCTTTTCTTTCTCTTTCTCGCTGGTAAATACTATACTTTTGTCAGCTGATGAAGAGAAGTTATTATTGTCTTATTAACTAGTAGGAAAAATACTTGACCTGACCAGTGCTCGAACCGACGTTCGTGTAGAATGGGTTTAGAAAGCAAAGATTTTAACCATGAGCTATTTTTACAACTAGAGAAATGTTGCCAAGATTTGTCTTATCAAAACACCAGCAGATTGAGTCA
>JAGDQP010022603.1:0-30203 GCA_022664845.1 Lepisma saccharinum
TGTTTAAACTGTTATTTTAAACAAACATTTACATATAGCATATACTGCTATCACTGCCACTGACCAGTTCTGCCCATCGCTATCATGGCACACAAATGAAGAAATCTGCCAACAACATTGTTCCCATATCCGTTTACTGAAATTGAATATCAAAAACATTTCTGGATTTTTACTTTTTATTTATTACATTTTAATTTTAATTTCATTTTGAAATATAATTTTCTAAATTTTAGGGTTGATCGACAGTTTAATCTAACACTTCTGGCGAGTTTCTGCCCTTGTGGACTCTGACACTTGGTGTGGGGCTCTGACAGTTTGTGTGGTGTTTCTCACCGTTTGCGTTGGAATCTCACTAGTCATGTGGGGCTTCTGACCGTCTTCAAGTTTGGGTTTTCTGACAGATTTTATGGGAGTTTTAACCGTTTATGTGTGTGGGGATTCTGACCTAGACTAATACGGAACCCACAATCGACCCACTCCGGGTGAAAATAAGTATTTCGTGATAAATCACAGACAAGTGCTTAAAGTTAGTTTCGTAATGAAAATTTAAATTAACAATATTGTGGATATTAAAGGCTAAAATACTATGTAAACGGCCGCTAATTTTACTAACGTCATAAGAATGAATTTATCTTCACATAAGAATTATTTTATCTTCCTTGCTGTTAACATTACTACATTGCAGTTTAGTTCATAATAAATACTATTTTGAATCTAATCTACTTCCTAAAACTTGTTAATGCTTTCTTTCTCATTTGTTACAAAATATTTTATTTTGGAGTGTGTTATTTTTTTATTTCAAGCTGCACATTATGTATCTCGAGAACGAAATCGAATTCCTACCATGTTTACATGATTCTTTGTTCTGATTTTTTTTTCTTTCAGGAATGATACTCTTTTAAAGGCTGGGCATTTTAAGCTCACGCCAGAACAACGTAGAGGTAGAATTAGTGGTCATTGCATTGATCAAGGAACCATACCCATATTCATCTGGAAAAGCTGTGAAAAAACTCACTCAGGACGTTCGGCTGCAGACTACAATTCCACACGATTATCCATCGGCGATCTGGGTGTGCGTCGTTATCTTCTGGACTACGAATATATACAGCGTGTCTATGAAATACACCAACAAATATGGGGAGGTCGTTCCTCACACTAAACAAGACGAAATTTCCTGTTACAAATTTTCGAAATCTTAATAATTTCTGAGCAGAAAGTTTGGGAAGATGAAATTTAGAAATTTATATTTCAAACACCACGAACAATAGAGCTGATGCTGTGTAGCACCCAGAAAGATTTTAAAGCTGTATTTGCCAAAAATGCACATCTCAAAATTCCGCGCAGAAACACAAGGGTTTCCCAAAAAGTTAATGGATTCCCAGAAATGCTCTGAACAAAAAATTCGTGAAAATGAACATGAATTAAAAGGTTTTCTAACAGAAAACAATAATTCGTTGCGCCAAATCGATATCTCAAGTAGATTCTATATGCGGAACGATTTTCATTATAAAATGCGTGGTTGCTGAAAAAGCAGGAGTAGGAATCGTAAAATTTCATACAATGTTTTATTCGTTATGAAAGATATTAAATATTATTGTCCGATGGGGATTCTGAGGATGAACTTTCTTCATACGGGAAGTTATTCAATTGATAGTCATTGTGACGTACCTCTACTTCAGAAATATACTGCAATCACCTACTTTCTTTGAGAAATACTTGCGCAAGAATCGCACCGTTTTGGAATATAGGTTTTGAAATAGAGCAGGACTAAAATATTTGACGGTTCTTTTGATTTTATTGTTAGATATGTGGGTATCTACATTTTATTTTCCCACGCTTTTGGCATCTTGTAGCTGCGAAACTATGCAAATTTCCAAAATCTACCAGAGGGGTTGTGAAGGATCACCCCCAGAAGTTTGCGGGCGTAGTTCATTTAAACTAAGTACGAATTGACGGGTTCCGGGTTAGATTCCGGTGGTGCAAATATTTGTTTCAAATTAGTGCGGGTCTCGAATGCTGCCCGTGTAATGCAATTGTATAATCAGTGAATGAGTAGTAGATCAATCTCCTCCCTCCGGGCAGGGTACTCTGCCAGTAGTGGATCGAATATGGCTGAGATTTATATTTATACTGTAATGTAATATAAAGATTAATTATATTGGTGGAAACAAAACTATGTATTACGCCTACGTTAAATAAAAATGTTACAAAACATACATGCATAACTGTAGCAAAAATTGATCGTAGTGTATCCGTAATAGTATTGCTTCGTCCTCCTGAAATATTAATCGTAGCTTTAGTATATATTCGATATTGGCTGTAATTTAACTACGACAGCAGCATAGAATTGATGTCAAAATGCAAGGAAATCGATAAAGTTGTTACCCTTCAAAGCCTATCATAAAATATATTGGATATGGCTTAATTTAAATCATTTTTACATAAAAGTCCTCAAATTCATTCTGTCCTGGGTACATAGAACATAAATACGGTTTTCGACCCTTAACAAATATATTTAAGCTTTGAGAATTGTCAGTTTGTTTGGTGCGCTGATACTGGATAAGTTCAGCGACAACTGATTAAAAGTTGTAGCAAGATAGAAAAATAAAATATTTTGTTTTTATATTTTCAGTCTCCAGTTTAACCCGAGAAAGCTAACATGTAAATTTTACGAGCGGGTTGTACCATTTTGATGTTCACTTCCCTTTGGCCGGCGATACTGGATTCGCCCGCTGAGTTATGTTTTTCAATACGCCTATATTGTCAGTCAGTATTTATCTTGCTCACTTTCCGGCTGCCTTTTCTGTTTGAAATCGTTAGTCGCTCGTAAGATTTACGATACGTTAGGTATAATGCTAGGATTTTTTGTATATTTATTAGTATTAACTTTTACTTTTACAGTTGACATTGTTATATTTTAGTGAAAGTGTTGGTTTTCTTTTATAGTTTTTATTGAAGTTAAAAAATGGATCGGAAGAGTATTGATGAAAGTTACCTCATTTTAAAATATCTAAATGACTGTGATAGTGATACGTCGGACCAGGATATTGGATCAGATGATAAACAAGACTGTGTGGAACAAAATAATGTTATAAACAGCGGTTTTGATGCTGATCCTGACTAGTGTTAAAAAGAACGGAAAAAATGAACGGCGAAAAAAACGTTTATTTTATTGTTCGTGCTACTTTGAAAAAGAACGTTTTTTTTACTAATACGCCGTGGGGTCCCTGGCAATATTTCACGATCAATGAATTAGCTAAAATGTTAGTTCATGTTCAAAACATATTTACAAAAACAATGCGCAATGGACTGCATCTGATAAAGTTTTGAAGCATTATGTAAGTTTTCTCGGTCTGAGCAAAACATGCCTAATGGCCAAAAGTGAACAGAATTTTTCTCTCATGTACAGCTACAGACAAAAAGAGGGTCGCATGTCATTAGAGACTGTTTCCAAAATTCCCAGTTATTTCCCTCGCAGTACAGGGAAGTTCCCTGACGCTAAAAAGTATAGATATAATCCGACATTAAAACCCATTACAGAACAATTGTGATATACATCGTACTTGCGTTCATAAAGAAATATGTGACTACAAATCAAAGAGAAGATTTTAAAATAACAATATTAAATTAAACCCTGAATGTGGTATCAATCCATAGTCTTAGATTGAAATCTAGTAAAATAAATATCACATAGTATTTAAGATGTTGGATGAGTGGTTAACGTGATGCAGACTTAATGACTTTTAATTTTGTCACGGGTTCAAACCCTGGACGTCAAAATATTATTTTAAATATCGTAGATTAATATTAATAATCTTCACTTTTATATATTTTTTTTCGTTTGATATCTAATTCAAGTATGTTACTTTTATATTTTGCTGTTAATTTAAGAACCTTTCTAATGTTTTAAGTTGAGACGTAATCTGAAACTGACGGATTTCTTTTCAAAAGAACTAGAGAATGTAAAGATAATGTGGGTCCAAAATGTTTATGAATAAAACAATTTAATGGTTACTGATTTCATTTGAACACTACCTACACCCTACTCTACTAACAAAACAAAAATTATTGAGATCCGAAGCTTTAAATAACTTCTTGAGTCTATGTCATATTAGGCTGGTTTACGTAGCAGTCGCTATTGGGGGTTCTCAATTGGTTTACCTCCCTTGCATTAAATACTGCTAATAGCGACAATACAGAGTAATCCATATCAACCTTAAATTTGAATTACTTTATTCCTTCCATGTGGAAGTGACAGTGAATTTGAGATTGTTTTGTATTGTCCAATTGCCTCAAAAAAATCCGTTTAGGCATCCGTAGAATGCAGTTCACGGAAGGATGTACTCCGAGATTTTTCATGAGACGTCGAATATATGCTTGTGACTGTCGAACTGCATTCAAATTTGCCGCTGTAGGATATCGATTGAACAGCCGTAGAGCGCGACCGCGCCGTCGCCGTGCTACCTCGAGCTCATCGTTCCACCAGGGAACAGAACGCCAACGTGGCGTTCGGTCAGACTGTGGGATTGAACATCTGGCAGCTCGCAAAATTTCACGGTTTAAATACTCAACCGAATCATTCAGGGGCAAATCTCCTTGATCAACTAGTTGGACATGAGTTTCATATTTAGTCCAGTCAGCACGCTTGAGATGCCAATGCAGTGGTTTGCGTGGTGCTTTATAAAGGTTTAAAAAGTCTAAAATTACTGGGAAATGGTCATTACCACATAGATCGTCATGTATACGCCATGCCAGCATGGGTGCAAGAACTGCACTGCAGAGAGACAGATCTATCGCTGAGTATGTGCCACTTGCCAAACTAAAATGCGTGTTAGAACCAATATTTAATAAAACGAAGTTTGAAGCGTCAATAAACGATTCAACGATTCTACCGCGGACATCTGTACAAACACTACCCCAAATAACATTATATGAATTAAAATCTGCAACTAAAATTACAGGTTGGGCTAACTGCTGTAAAAGATTCTGGAGGTCAAGGAGCGTAAAATCTTGTTCCCTTGTTATGTACAAATTCAGGATTGTGGCATGCTGCTCAAGGTGGACGCGTTGGGAAATCTGTGCGATATAGTGTATAGTTCTTTAAGATCACAGATTCAGTAGTTTTGAACTTTGTTTCCTGAAAGCAAACTTCAACAGGGGAAAGATCTGATAACAAGACTTGCAGTTCTTCATAGGGGGTATTAAATCCGTTAAGATTCCATTGGAGCATAGCCATTGGGATGAAGATCAATAAAAATATTACCTTTTGTCTGGTTTATTAAATTTCCCTTCCTTTCCGACTATTTTAAATTCCGAGTCTATTAGATCATCCTCAATCATATCTGATTCGAGCGATGAACTCGGCGCATTAAGAGCAGGTGGAGAATTTTGATGAGTTAATTGATGAGCAAGAACAGTAGTTAGAAGTTTGATGCTCGTCGCTAGTGGTGACATACGACTAGATCGTGAAATTTTACTGACACGAAGAGTAGGTACAGCCCGTGGAGTCCTACAAGACTCCGTAGGGGCGATATGTTTCTCAGTATGCCTCGGCGTAGCTTGAGGAGAAGTTGAGGCTTGGCGATGTATAGGAATTTGTCACCTTGAGGTCTCTGAGTGCCACCTTGGATACATCAACTCTCTGAGTGCCAACCGAGACAGTTTTAACTGGTAGTCGTGCTGCTACAGTGGAGAACGCACCGGAAGGAAGGGTAGTTGAGACTCTTGTACTCGACGTTTTGCATCACCAGCAGAAATGTTCTCTATCACCATCAGCTCGCGAATTCGTTTTTCTTCCTCGAATACCAGACAGTTATGCGACCAGGCCGTATGCTCAACCTTGCAGTTAACACACTGAGGCTTCAGTGACGTGTAAGGATCCGCACCATGGCTGCTGGTACCGAATATTGCACAAGTCGCCTTACACGACGTGCTAGTGTGTCCATAGTGCTGACATTTAAAACAGCGGAGCGGACTCGGTATATACGGACGGACAGGTAAACAATAGAATGCTGCCTTCACGTCCTTGGGAAGCTGTGAGGTGGCAGACATCAAAATTAGCCACCCTGGAGATTGGAGTTCTCCACTCTTTCTTGTTTCAACACGACAAACTCTAACTACTCCTCGGCTGGTAAGTTCATCCTTAATCTCTTCTTCAGGGACATCTTGCAAGTCCCAACAATATTACGCGCTGACTAAAGTTCAGTTGACGATGTGGTTCAACTTGAACTTCGAATGGTCCTAGGGTCTTCATTTTCAAGATAATAGTTGATTGCTTATTATTGGAGGTCTCCACAAGGTGCCGTTGCGAAGCATTTTAACATGCTTAAGCTCACCTGTAACGTAAGTCAGTTGTTTTTGTATAACGAAAGGGGATAAACCCTTCAAACCACCTGAATTCTCGGTTTCGTTCTTAACTTTAATCACAAGATTTCGTGTAATAGGCGGTACGATACTTGTCTGTTCCTCTACTTCGTTTTTCTCTTCTTTGTCATTGGTTAATTCATTAGCTTTATGCGCTTTCTTGCTTGCATCAGTGACTTTATATTCATTCTGTCGCTTCTGTCTTTTTCTTTCTTTCTCCGAAGGCGACTTGTTAGGATGTGGTGGAACCATGATGAATGAAAGCGGTAAATGCTCACACTTCTTTGTCTTCGTTCTGAGGAGCCAACGAGGCTGCCGGGTACTACCCTCATCACCCTTGTCAGCGAGCTGGAAATCGAGGCGAAGTCCAATGACTTGGCGTCGAAATCACTTGCACTCCCGACTGATGGATACTTGGGGCACCCACTCCCCCCAGTGTTAGTGAGACCAAAGGTCCCAAGAGCTCCCCAATGGCGCACTTCCCAGCCTCAACGAGCCAGACCATCCAAGAATCTGCTGTTAAGAACTAGGCGCCTTTTCAAATGGTTCAGCCCCTTTTACTCGGGTCCCAGGGGCCAGCGTCAATGAAAGTACATCCCGTCACATCTTTGAGCATTGCGTGGAGGTGCAAGTCGCAACACAAGAGATGAAATAAAGAGTCATCTGTGGATGAAAAATGAGGTGAACGTAAATGAAACTCCTCTCTGCTGGTCCCCGTTTCAAGCAGCGTAGGTGTTTAGCTGTGAGGGCTGATTGCAGCTAACAAAAGCCGGCTGGACGATGGGGTCGCCAATTCCCTACGCCGTTGTTGGCTGATTCCAACCAGCATAACCTGGTTGGACGATGGGGGTCACTAATTCCGTACGCCGAATACGAGCAGCGATGGTCTGCTGCTCGGGCTATGTAATGGTGTCCTCACGTTGCGGTCCATAGACCTGTGATGAGGTCACCAATCCCCTACGCTAGTGGGAAGTAAAAATTCTCAACAGAGAAGCACTCTGGCCTTGCTCTTGGACTTAGCACAGGCAGCAACGATTTTTAGCAGCTGCCAGGGCTGATCGCAGCCAGTAAAACTGACTGGGCGATGGGGGCAGTACTTCCCGACCCCGGGAAAGGAATCGCGTAATTCAGCAGAATACTAAGGGACGGCACCACGGAATCACGTAGTTCAGCAGAGTACGAAGAGATGGCACCACATAATCACGTAGATTAGCAGAAAACTAAGAGATGGCACCACAATGATAACAGATGTTAAAGGGAAGTCATGTGACCTTGATGATAAAAATATTAAACCTATTTCTGTAACGTGTGTAAAATTTTGAAATTACATGTAATGAAAATAATCTAACCTGACTATTCTAACTTATGTCAATGAATTATTAAAATGTCTAAACATGCAAAAGAACCAAAAAGGAAATTCTTAAGCAGAAAGAAAATGTAAATTCCTTTAAAAAATATTAAAAGATATGAGCGGTTGTCGACTATCGAATCAGGGCCAACCTATTAGCACGAATAACTAGATTGGTATTTTTTCATACATGTTAGAAGCTTGTTGCACAATTCTGGTTAGGTCAATTAAGTGAAATTAGGTTAGATTTTAGTTAAATTTTAGAAGCAAGCTACTACAATTTGAGAGGCAAGGAAACACATTTTAGGTCAAGGCAAAGGTAAACCCTGTCCGATGCGTACGTCTCGCGAAAGTCACATGGAGGATGTGGAGGTAACACTTCAAATATTCTTGAACCACGGAATGAAATGAGGTGGTGTGGTTAGTTCACGCGCGACTGACTTCGATATGATTCTTGTCTAATCACTCACCAGACTTAAGTTCCATTTACAAGTGACAATGGGCCTGGTGAACCAATGGTGGTTTTCCATTGGCATCCTCCGGATAAACCTGACGAACGAAGGACGAGAACTATAGTTTAATGTGGGCAACGAACCACTTATGTGTCTAATGTGAATCAAATTAGGGATTCCTTGATTATATGACAGTGAGCGTTATCCCTTACCCACAAGGGACATTACCACCCAAGGTACCCAGATATAACAAGGACACTCTCAAACTTAATTTGATAGGTGGATGATTGCAAAGTCTCCAGCGTCCAAGCCGGGATTTAAAGCCGGCCTCCCGATTGGCAATGAGAGACGTGCTGAGCACTGCGGCTCCCAATTCAATCTGGGAAACATCAGAATACATTACTTTTCAATTTCACGTACATATTGATGTGGTAAACCTACTTCCCACAGAAAATAATATAAATCCACGCAAATGCCACGCACAAAAACGAATACTGAGTGAGCGGCAGCGGAGAAGGTTAGTAAAGCTGGGTTAGTAAAGCCCAGGTTATGTTCTCTCCTTTTTACTTCCGTCAGTTATTATTCCTCCTTATTTCGTGTTTTCTGCGTTGATTACTCGTTCTACATGTGTGTACTGCATTTGGAAATTCGAGATACTTCTTTCCGACGAAATTTTGATAGTTGGTTCCCAGAATGAAAACTGTTACCCCACGTTAGCTTTGCGGATCCTCAGACTTCCAACAAGAGACCGAGTGTTGTTGTTGAAAACACAGTTAAGATGCAATATTGATTACTGAACTTAACTGGTTAAGATATCGTGGAATCTAAAATATGTAGATTGATCGCAAAACGCAAGATTCATTTTCCAGGGGTCAAACAGAGCACTATACTCTGTATAGTCGCCAACTTCCACTGTCACAAAACGCATGAACTCCTAGAAGCGTGGCGCTCTGCCCACTACTCCAAGCATGCCACAATAAACCAAAGCAAATTGTTAATGTCTTCAACATTTCCGTAGTGCAACATAATCTTACGCGGTGAATTGCTTTCTGACGACGATACAGCGTATTGTTACATGCCCTGATGAATTATAAGTTCCGCTTTTGATTCTATATGCTTCCATTCTTGATGAATTTGATGAATACTACTATATTCCTTTGTTGGCAATAACTGATTTAATTTACCAACTGAAAATCATAGGCTTATGTTTACGCAACATGTAAATAACAAATAGTAAATTAATACGCACTAGCAATGTTGCGTAACTAGCAACTTGTAGCATATATGTCGAAAAATATTTGTTAGATATAATTTAGTAATTCTCAAATGCGGATGTTTTGGAAATAAATATACGCTGGTAACGCTGCTGGCTTGCTACTTTAAGTTTATTTGTTGTCATTACGGAAAATATTCTAGTTTTCAAGAGTTAACTAGATATCTATGAAAGTGGCGGCGTAAGGGGGTTAGCGGTGCCCTTGTTGGTCGCCGACACAAGTGAATAATCGCTTGTTAAGATTAATCAATGGAGCAGATCTATACCTGTGACGTATTAGCTATGCCATCTCAGATATCTTTATTTCTGTGCTTGACAGTAATAGCTGATAAGCATGAGACACCACATTGTAAAAAATAATTTTATGTATAAGTGATTCAGATTGAGCAAGAAGATATCTATCTGTCTTTGCAAGTGAGTTTTCCGACGCAGCTCGAAATAAAGGTATTCGGCCAAATGTAAAAGCGTGCCCTCACGATTTTGTTCGTGAACGGGTATCAATCAAGTATTCTTGTCCCCGACCCCACATCAGTTTACGCCGAAACTGAGTTGTGCAATAGTTGGGAAATTATAACAGGTTTGTAGTTTATTTGGAGTTCGAGAGTTGATATATGTTTTAACCTACATATTTTTGGCGAAAGGAAAATAAACAAGTTTCCAGATTCAACAGCACTTTAACGGGAACCAGAAAAAATAATTTCGAGAAACTGCTATTGAAAATCGCTTGCTTAAGGCAGACACGCATCTATAAGTTGGTTTCACGGGGAATCGGCGCCTTCGGTGGGGAGTCCAAGATCTATCTGTGTGTGAAATTTATGTAAAATTCATATAATTTTGCCAGAAACAGCCTACACTAATTTTACTAAAAACAATGGGAATTCGAGGGGAGAATTCCGGACTCCCAATCCCAAAAATTATCAATGGCTTAAGTATTCTGAACATACCTCTAAACGGACATATTACTCAACATATCAAAAGTCTGGAAACCGCTGCCTTAACTAATAGGCTAGATTGCCATCACGATGAGTTAAAAAAATTGTAAGAAAGGAGAGTGGTTAGCCATCCAACACACATTTCAAGAAATCTCACTTTCTATTAACGAAGCAAGGTTTTAAAAAACGTTAGTAGATCTGACAAGATAAACATATATATTTATTTGTGATTGAAAATTAAAGCACTTGATTAATATCTGCCCCGATTGCACTGTATTCATACTTAAATGCACCAAATTGAAATTAAATAAATGCACCGATCACGTAGTTCATTCAGTTACTAGCAGATTAGTGGTGGTCATTAGTTTTATGTGTCTGAGCCAAAGATGCCTAAAGGCCAGAAGGGAATAGAACGTTTCTCTCATGTCCAAGCGTGCTAATGAGATATATTGCATTCCTAATGTAAATTGAAAGTTTTTTTTTAATTTTTTAACGTAAGATCATCCAATTGAGCGAAACCTAAACGACAAAAGCAATAGGTGTGTTAAGTAGTGGATATTGGTGAAGAAAAGGAAAAAAAAAAAAAGATTTCGTCAATAAAACCAGGTTCTTTTTTGGTGAAAAAAAACCAACAATTTTTCCTGTTTATTCCCAAAATTTCCGTTTTCTGTTCCCGGCTTTTAAAACACTAATGATAAGTACTACATTCGGATCTACATAACCATGACACGAGGAATAAAAATAAATATATTTTTCCTCTAGGGTTGCCAACCAGCCGGTATTCTACCGGTCTGGCCGGAAATTTTAGTATTTTTTTTTCTATTGGGCCGGTGACCGGTACCAAGCTATCACTGGCACTATTACGACCGGTAATTTCCTGAACATTAGTTGACCGTCTTACTCGTGGCTTTCATAGAGATTTTGCGGCTACCCATAAAAAAAAGACAAAAATCTCGGAGTCAACCTTTATTTTCATAATAGAACACCTTCCCTTAAATCTATCGTTTATTCTATTATCGCTTATTAACGAGATACAACTTATGTACTTTGTCTGGCGTATAGCACTTTTTTTTAAATTTACATCGAGAACAACAGCACGTGATATAAAATATTACCCTACAGATAGTGCTTTTATATAGTGCACCTGTCAGAACAGAAACACTAAACTATGCTGGAGAAGGATAACGCATTAAACATTAATTAACTTCTTTTGTAAAAACTTATTAATTTCCTTTTTATTATTATTCACGGGTAGGGATGCCGAGCCGGTATTTCACCGGTAGGGCTAGAAATTGTACCAATTTTGTGATTAAAATCTGTGGCCGATACAGAAGTCTCACCGAGCTAACATATATGACCGCTATTTTATTTATAAATTATGATAATTTCTGCCAGAGACGATAGTCAGATCTGGAATCCGAGTTTCCAGTTGATTTGCCACTCAACGTTTTGACGGTCTGTTGGATGTTTTATTTTTATTTGTTCTGTTTGAGAAAAAGAAGCGGATTAATTTATTTGCTATCCGTATGCACAATTTATGTTAAGTATTCCCCCCATTTTTATTAAATTTTCTGGTAATAATTTTTTAGGTACGTATTTTCTTTGAGTTGCTGGTATTGTGGTTTACTTGATATTATATTTTATCTGGGAAAATACGTCATATTAATCAGTTGCGTCTTGTTTTGAGCTGTTCAAGTTGAGGTATACTAGATTACAATATTTATATTTTACAGTGTGAAGTGGTGTTTTAGGTATTGTTCAACAATCCTGGTTTTCGACTACGTCTTTTTTCTGCACAAGTTGCACTTCTACCCTTCTGTGCTTTTCTCGGTCTGTTTCTATCTCCTGTGGTTCATGCAACCCCTTATAGCCAGTTAGCTGTGCCAGTAATTTTATTTCCCATAGTTGGCAACCCTATTTCCCTCCCATCACACAAGTTTATTTGAAAAATCCCCAATTTACGTAGGTACGAAGTTATTTAATCACCTAAAAGAAGAAAAATAAGAGCATTGAAAGTAAACACCTCTTCTCAAGACAAATAAAAATGTTAATGACTCAAAAAGCCTATTACAACATGGATGAGTTCTACAATGACAGTTTATTTTAGTTCTATCCATCATTTTTCTTTACTTGCATCTTAATCTAATTATATATAAACCATAAAAATATAAATTATATACTAATTATAAATAACTGTCACCATGTATTTCGACGCAAAAATGTATATTATCATTTCCCACTTTACAAGATTTTCTTTTGTTTTGTATGAATTTGTAACCTACTTTGTGTTCAATTATTGTAAATATTGCCATGTACTGCGGTAAATCTCTTTTCTACAAGTATTGTAATGGTTAACAGAACGAAAATAAATCTAATCTAATTGAATATAGACCGTTGTACACTAACCTCAATTAGTACTCTCAGGTGCTTAACAGAAAAAAAAATTAAATATATTTCAAGTACCCCTATTCAGTTTAAATCCACGAAGTTTACATTTGAACTCTGGTGAGTTTCCAACGCATAGATGCACAACTCTACGGGGTGTATACTAATCTTTTTATATATATATATATATATATATATATATATATATATATATATATATAGATATATATATATGTTAGTTCATGTTCAAAACATATATTCAGAAAAAAAACCGCAATGGGACTGCCTCTGACAAAGTTTTAAAGCATTATGTAAGTTTTCTCTCATGTACAAGGTTGCTAAATAGATATATTACATTCCTAATTTAAATTGAAGTTCTTTTTTATAATTTTATAACGTAAGAACCTTTAATTATACTAAAACTACACTACATGTGTTAAGCAGGGGTGGATTTGCCAATTTGTTTCTTGGGTACACGCCGTTTCATAAATTTCCGGCCACACTGTTCTGAAATGCGACAAAATTTCAACTAAAACAATGATAAATTATTACCTAACGATTAGTGGTTACATAAACAGAGGCAAAAATTACATTTAAAAAGTTATAAATGTAATAACACTAGTGATAGAGAATGTTATTGCCCGGTTAGATAGCGATGATTGCGTATGTCGTCTCTACTCGCATGGTAAGTCTTCTTACAAGGGAACTACGTCAGCTGATCAGCCGATATTTACATGGAATCTTTTTTCTCCACTAGGTTCTCACTTGTAATGCGCGAAAATAACATTCATAGAACCAGCCTTTTTGAAAATTTTGAATACAGTTTTTTTTAGAAATATCTATTTGTGCCTATTTCTGCAAGGTAAAGCATAAGTTTGAAGACACTTGTCGTGTTGGCCCAACCTTTGAGTAATGACAGTAGGTGAAGGGCTGCATCTTTCGGAGCCATGAGCATCATGGTCGCCAACTTGAAAGCCACCATCTTGGATTCAGTTATAGAATTTAAAATATGAAGGGAGCCATGTGATATCGTTTTAGGCTAGCTTATTCCCAGAAATTCAAATTACATTATGTTTATTTGTTTATGAGATAGGAATTTTAAAATTTTGGATTTGGCGTCCTACAACATATGCTAAATTTAGTGGCAGTTTTGGTGAGCACACAAATCCAGTCTTTTTATTTTATTCTCATGGGCCTTGCGTAGCATGGGGTTCAAGGGCAAGCAGGCATGCTGAATCCGTTGATGGAGATGGCGTAGGTCGTTGATTGTGTACGCCATGTCTTTTAGATTACTCCATAGATACAAAGCGAGGTGTATGAGAGCAGGTGAACGAGGGGATCATGCGATGGGCTATCGTCGAGCAACATCAGAAAATTTAAGGCACAACGTAAAGTAAAAGATCATTTAACTACTGTCCACACTACATATATAAAATAGGTAGGATTTGCTAATTTCTCACACTGATCCTTCAGGTTTTACTTACGAAATTGATTCTACACATAAAGGATTTGATTTGATTTGATTTATTGCGTTCCTTAGACCAATACATTGTACTCATTTGCACATATGGTATAGAACATGTCCATAATAAGAATACATATTTTCTTAAATTACATAGAATACATAGAAAATTAAGTTTTGTAGCAGTTTTTCGACATAATTCACTTTCATTATCACATATTTTCTTTACCCTTACAATATTTAGTCTTGCAAGTACTCATCAACTGTATAGTAAATTTTGTTTGTCAACATTTTACTAACTTCACGACAAGATATATTGATATCCTTAATGTTTTTTTTTAAGTTTCTGGCAATTTATTGTATAGGGCTATACCGAAGTAATGCGGTGATCTTTCGAAAATTTTTGTTCTGTGGGACATTTGTCTAAGATCATTTTTTATTCTTGTGTCGTGTCTATGTATATCAGAGTGTGTAGAGTAGCCATCAAGGTTACTTTTTATCAGCTTTAACACCTCGTATATGTACAAACATGGAACTGTTAGCAAATTTAATTTCTTGAAAATTTGTCTGCAGCTCGCACGTAAATGTTTGTGTGTAATGATTCGAATAACTTTTTTTGTAGTCTAAAAACTGTCAATAGCCCACTTGAGGATCCCCAAAAGAGAATACCATATTTTGCTCTAAAAAAAAGTACCATAATATAAGGATATCAATGCCTTTTTATTTAGAACAGTTGAGAGAGATCTAATTAAGAAGATATTAGATGATAGTGTACGACATAATTTTGTTATATGCGTTTTCTAACTTAGTTTGTTGTCAATATATAGCCCTAAAAACTTAGTACTTGAGACACATTCTGTGGTGGTGTTACTTATGGTTAATTTGGGATAACCTGGGACAGCAGTATACGAAGGAAAGAAAAAAGACAATTAGTTTTATTGGCATTTAGGATTAAATTATTATGATATAACCATTTTGCAAGTTTATTGGAAGCAGCATTTATGTTATCTTGCAGTTCTGAAGCATTACTGCCTTTAATTAGGATATTGGTATCATCAGCATACAAGACCATAGTCCCTTGGTCAATATGTGATGGAAGATCATTTATGTATATGAGGAAAAGTAACGGACCCAGAACTGATCCTTGAGGAACACCTAAATTGACAAGGCAGGGTTTGGATGATATTTTTTGTTGATGCATGTTTTGATTCGTGTATGTGAGTTCAACATACTGATGTCGATTTTTTAAATACGATGAAAACCATTCATTAGTAGTTCCACGTATCCCATAGGAAGACAATTTCGATAAAAGTAGTGAATGATTAACACAATCACAACATATTGAAAATGGATATGATTTACTGTCAATAGCAGATACTATTTCTTGTATGTAACTTAAGATAGCAGTAGTAGTAGATCTTTTTTTTTTTAAATCCATGTTGTGAGTTAGAAATAATTTTGTTTTGTTTGTTTTCTTTAAGGAGAGCGAAGTACTGCAGCACCTGCTCAGAGTGTTAACATACCAACGCACTCGTAAACCATTCAACATATAACATTATTAGATGGGATTTTGAACGCTCCACGTTTCGTTTGCTTACAAGAGAATAAGAATGGTTTTGGCTATGTAATGTTGTTGTCAGTTCACTAAGAGGTCTACCAGATAATATACTTGTTTAGAGCTTGCTTACTTACTTACTCTATGGGATGGCTAACGGAACTCGCAAATTCATCGCCGCAGTAAGAAACGTTCTCCATAGGAGTAGCACAACTGGTAAACTTAGCCTAAAATGACCATGACCCTCTTCATATTTGAAATTTTCGACCTGAATCCAAGATGGCGACCATGATGCTCATGCCACCGACAGATGCTGCCATCTTTCATTACCCAAAGGTGGGATCAGATTCCCGCAGTGGTTTCAATACGACAAGTGTCTTTAGACTAATCCTTTACCATGTACAAATAGGCACAACTCGATATTTCTAAAAAATCATATTCAAAATTTTCACAAAGGTTGGATGTCATTTTCGTGCATTACGGGTGATCAAATATTACAATGTTGATGTGTTACTGGGGTAATTTAAGAAACATAATCAAACTTTGGATGGAAGGAGAAAATGTTCTCACTTCTATGTAATTCTTTAATTGACTAGACAGTTATAGAATTGAAAAAGTTTTGAGAATTGTGAAATACGGTAGGAGTAAAATAGACAAGAGCCTTTTCTCTTGAATCAAAATTTGTCAGCGTTTGAAATTACAACAAAAATTAGCAAGTAATTGAGGTCATCCTAATTTACCTATTCTTCGAACTCGTCTTCACTATCTCCTTCCCAGTGGTCTCTGTTGATCAGCGAAAGTTCTTCTGAACCTAAGAGTAATTTAAAACTTTTTTTTACTGGGAACAAAGAAGTTGAGAGAGGGATCTGAGCTTAATAGTAATCGCGTAAATAAATATATATTCCCTTTCGTTGTGGAACCTTTAAGAGAGTGACGCTCTCTAGAGTGCCTTACTTTTTTATCGAACTTCTTCGTCTAGCTCAACTATCGGTGTAATAAACTTTCGGACTATACTAGAGTCATGATTAAGTATATTGGGCACGCAAACTAACATGTAGCGATTACCTGTTGAACAATGCTATATCTATCTGCAATGCGCGCTACTTGCCGAAAACGTCCACTTTTATTTCATAACAGAAATTAATATCCCTCAAAATAACGGCACACGCACTGATGATGGCTTTAACTACATCTTTGATAAATGCAGTTAAAGATATCGGCAAAAATTAGCTATCTATGCTCAGATCATTTCTGGTTCCGAATCCAGACTTGAAGATATTAATTTTTGTTCCGAATTTCTCCTGAATAATATTTTTCTTCAAAACTTTGTTTCTAATCTTCAGTAATCTGCCATACTTTGAACTCCAATCTGTAACTAATGTGGAGAATCTATTTTTAAAAATCGAATACAGGAATGAAAAACTAAATGGTCAACCAAATCAGTATGTGTCGGTGTCCAAAATTCGTTCTCGAATTACATCCAATTGTCCATCATCCTGATCTTGTTTTCAAGTATCAACGACAGAGGAAAATGAAGAAACCTGAAGGACATAAATAAATTCTAATTCACATAACTGAGAAATGAGACAAAACAGGAGTAACAGTGCGCACTTATGTTCTTTCTTACTGCTCCACTGTCGAGCCTCACTTAACACTGAAAACGCGAATACCAACGCGTAAAGCGCAGGTGGTTTGTTAAAGTAAACATATCTGCATTTATTAAGGATTAGCTGACAATTGAACTGAGTTGCTCTCGATTCCTTTAATTTTAATTAATTAACTATGACGAACAATGGACATCAATGAAACACAAACGTTAAATTACAGCAAAAATTACTCGATATATTCAAAATACTACACTACCACATGGAACATATTCCAACCCAATTTTACCCCCTCCCTTTCCGGCCATGTATCCTAAACTTAACGAATTAGCTTTCTGTATTATACTACGTGGTCAAAATCATTGGATTGCCGTATTCGCAGGAACCTGCCAAGTTCAAATCGTATACCTACATCTTGACGAAGATGGATGTCCCAATTATATGCTCCTTAATATGTTAGCAATCCCCTATGGAAGACATTTTTGGACTCATAAAAAATACCGGCATTTCAGTTTCCGATCATTTTTCTGAGTTTCGGAACACTGTGGGTGGGTTGCAAATAGCTGAGTACACGGCGTGTACCCACCATGTACCCAGCGTTGTTCTAATATTTAGGTAGGTACACGCTTCCTTCTAAAATTTCAAGGTGGGTACACGCCGTGTACCCTCCATTCCAGCCCTGGTGTTAAGTAGAGAATATTCGGGATGAAAAGGCAAAAGAAAAAAATAATAAAGGAAACGATTTTGTCAATAAAACCATGTTTTTTTGCTACGTGGAAAAATATCTCCTAAGTTGTTGTTTTTTTTTTTTCGAAAATTTCCGTTCTTTTTCCGGCCTTTAAAACTCTACTGTGTACTGCATATGCCTTTGTACACTAACCTCAATTAGTACTATGTGGTGCTTAATAATAACTAGTAGTTTCTTTTTCATCAAATACTGTGGAAACTTCCAATGGTTTCGAACATTTAGTACAACATTCCCAGTTCATATAAATAAGTACATAAATGTATGTTTTCCTGGTTACGAATAAAATACCATAAAGTTCGGATATTACGGTAACATTTTCGTGAAAACTGAAAAACATTTATAGAGACCAAGAGTATGCCATTCATAACATCACTTACTTGAATAAATCTACTTAGTATTTTTTTATATACCTTGCAACAACATGCTGTTATGTAACCTCCAGTTCTCCGAAGGTTGCTGTTGACACTTGACACACAGGCGATTAGAAGTTCCTCGTAAATAATTTTCTACTTTCTAGATGCATGGTTAATCTAAAACCGATTCTCACGAACGAGAACTCAACTGATCTACTACAAAACACGCCAGACAAATACTACACCCACAACTAGTAAACAGGGAAGTATGAGGGGAGTGCGAAGCGTTTAATTTGAGAAAATTTTCGAACAGTCTCTCCACTACGTGAATACCCACATCAATATTGCCTAGTTTTTTTGTTTATTTTTTTACTAGCACCCCCAAAGGGCTATACCCTTTATTCGGGAAGGGATATTTGGATATAGGGCAATATGAAAAGGTATGTGGGCTAAGAGACTTTTATATATTTTGAATCATTTATTTTATTGCATCTAATATCATTGAGGCAATTATAAGCTTTTAGCTTATAACCATATTATTGGTTGGGTAATCACTGATCAGTTATAATGATGGAATGATGGTGAGGTGCAGATTCACGCCACAACACTTATGTAATCAGACGAGTGGATGATGATCTTCTGCCCAAGGGCGGCTCTAGGCGTGATGGAAGACGTATGAAGCCCTGTTAGTACATTGATGGTCACTGTGCATTTCATGACGGTGCAATAAATGATCGTGTATCACGTGAACTATAGGCAGTAATGAGAGCTAAGTCTGGATGATTGTGTGGGAGTGTGTTCTGATATAGTGTGAGTAAGTGGGAAAGTGGTGGAGTGACATGGGTATGAGTACCGTTGGTGTTCTCGTGGGTACTGAGTGCGTCGTGAAACAAGGGGGGTTGTGAGTCAAAGCTGTCTGAAATGTAACGGGTACGTAATGTTTCTAAATGTAGCAGTAAGTGTGGAAATGTAAGTCGTTCATATAGTTCTCTTGTTGGACTAGGTAGTTGTATTCGATATCCAATCCGTAGTGCGTGTCTTTCCACTACTTGAAATTGGTGATATATGCGATGAGGAGCAGCGGTCCAGGCTGTGAATCCGTATGTTAGCACAGGTCGTAAAAATACTTTGTATGTGTTGAATACTGTGTCAGCTTATAATCCCCAGGTTGTTCCGGTCAGACGTTTCAGCAGGTTGAGTCTGTTCTTGGCTTTAGTGATGACATTTAGGAGATGAGGGCGCCAGTTTAGGTGATGGTCAAGAATTAATCCGAGGTACGTTATTGTATTGGTCGGCTTTATACGTTCATTAAGTACTTTAATGTGAAGGCGGGAAGGGTTGCGTTTAACTTGGGAATGGCGTTTAGGGGGTATATGCTATGGCTTGAGTTTTGTTAGAATTGATGGTTAGGCCCCATTTGCTGACAGGGGTGTGAAAGTGTTTATAGCTTGGTCCATGGTGCGGTTAATGTGTTGAACGGATTTACTCAGTGCCAGGAAAGCTGTATCATCTGCGTATTGAAATATGTTGATGTTTTTAGGTAGGGGAGGTAAATCGGCTACGAAGAAAAGATAGAGAAGTAGAGGTAGAGCAGATCCTTGCGGAACGCCGCAGTGTAAGATGGGATGGGATGCACTGGAGTTTATAGAAATATAGGCAAGACGGTTGGTAAGAAAGTTATAGATGAAGCGTATGTAAGTAATGGGGAGTTGAAAGAAACGTAATTTGAATATGAGGGATTGGTGCCAGACTTTATCGAAAGCTTTTTCAAGATCAAAAATAACATGACACGAAGGTAGTGAAGTGTTGTAGTGGTTTGAGATCAGGTTGATGAGGCGGAGGAGTGGTTATTGATACTATAGGAAGGATGAAGTCCAGCTTGATGGAGCGGAAAGAGGTTCTCTTCTTCAAGGTGGTTGTGGAGTCGGTTAACAATGATTTTTTCAAGGGTTTTGCTGAATGTTCGATAGGTCGGTAAGATGATACTGCGCGTGGAGGTTTAGAGGGTTTCGGGAACATAAGGGTTTTTGAGGTTTTCCAGGGTGTTGGAATGTACCCAGTTCGGAGAATGAAGGTGTATATGGCAGCAAGGAGTTGATGCAGGGTAATTGGTGATTCTCTAAGATGTCGGTAGAGGATGGAGTCTCTCCAAGGCGCGGATTGTCTTTTGCGTGCAAGGATTTGTAGGATTTCCATATGCGTGATTGGTGCAGTTAGTGGGTGATTTTGGTAAGGTGTGATTTTGGTTCGGTTGGAGATGGGGAGAAGCTATGTTTAGTCTGTCGGCTGGATGGTGTCGCAAAGGGTTTATAGGTATGGATGAAGTGAATATGTCCTAGAGATAGTCTGCAAAAGCATTAGCTTTGTCTGTGTCTGTATGGAGAGCTTGATCGTTTTGAAGTAGTGGGTATGACGTTTTTCTGTATTTGCCTGTAAGGTTGTTAAAACGATTCCAGTATTTAGAGTGATGTGCCGTGTCTGCGAGGTGGTTGCAGGTTTTTATCCACCGGCGCAATTTATGTGCTTTTATGTAGTTATGTACATTGCGTTGATATTGTCGACGAAGTCTTAGTGATTCAGGGTTTCCTGTGCGCTTGTAATCTCTGTAAAGATTGCGTCGGCGTTTTATTAATGGGTGGTATTGTGGTGGGAGGTGCTGGCGGAATGGATGTTGAGTGGTAGTTGGAATATATTTCTCAGAAGCTTGTTGAATCGAGTGGGAAATAGTATATGTAGCGGGGTATAGTTCGTCTTCATTGGTTGGGTACTCAATTGGCTCAATTTTTTGTTGTATATGATCTCTGTATCTGTTCCAGTCTGCCTGGTCAAACCGATGTAGTTTGCGTATTGGTATATTTTGTGGTTGATGTTCTGGTTGGTTCTGATCAAGTCTGAGTTTGACCGGTGCGTGATCGCTGCCAATAAGATCTAAGTTCGATGAAGTGATAACAATATCGGGAGTGGTGTTGGATATCGGTCGGGTATGTTGAGGTAATTGATGGAGAGTTCCGGTCGTTTGAAAGTCTACGAAATTTTGGAAGTCTAACTTTTCTCGGGAAGAACAGCTGTGTATATTGATGTCGGCCATAATAATATAATTATTTGAGATATATGTGAAGAAGTTCATGGGTATAGGATGTCCTGGTCGTATATATATTGTTGCTAATGTAACACAGATATGGGGATAATAGAAGGTAATTATGAGGTATTCAGGTAGATTTTGTAATGGAGGTTTGTATTGTCGGTGTGCTACGGATGGGGGAAAATCTATTGCTGTTCCTCCATTTACTCTTCCCTAGCAGCACACTTTGTCGGCCCAACCGCGAAAAAACTGCGGCACTGTTGGGAAATTGTTGGTGAAAATATTTGCCGTGAAAAATACATAGGGCCGCGGTTGGCAAATGGTCGGCATTGGTTGTGAAAATATTTGACGCCAAAATACGTTGGTCCTTTTTTGGGAAATCGTCGACAAAGTTGCAGTATTTGTAATGAAACTATTTGACGGAGGAAATACGATGGCCCATTAATGTTTAAATTACAATACGCCAACCAACAAACAGCCAACATTTTCCCAACCATTCGCTTCATCGTACGTCGTTTGTTCATATCACGTGACAGTGGATGGAGAGGGCTCTGTTTTGTATGGAATGCGTGTGTCTGTGTGAGCTCATCGTAATTGCTTGTGGCGTAGTGACTCAAGTTATTCAACATGTTTGATTCAGTACACTTTACCAATTGGTAAGTTACTGTTTATTTATGATATAAAATTGTTTATTAACATGTCCTATAATGTAAGTTTTTCACACATTCAAAGTTCCAACTCGAGAAGACAATGGAAGATAGAGTAACATTTTGCAAGTTGTGTAATGATAAATCCGGTCTTATTTACACCTTATATAAGTTGAATGTTTAGGCAATACAAAGTGTATTGCCATTTCAGAGAAAATGAGGTCGATAATTATTGTCACAATAAATCCAAGGCATTTCTAAATTCGACATTACTTCCGAAGTTGGTCGTCCGTCTGGTTTTCGACTAAAAGCCTGATGAAAGCTACTAAAATTTAAAAATCATCAGTTTCTACGTCCAGTTCACTGGTTTTCGGTTTCGTTCGGTTACCGCGCAGGGTGGGAATGTTCACATTTATTATTAATAATTGCTTTCTTGCAATTTTCTTACATTATATTAAACTAGTGACCATGGGAACGTGGAGATTAGGTAAGGTTTGGTGCGTTCATGTATATTATCAAAATATATTTTCATATGTTCATATTTATTATTAATAATTGCTTTCTTGCCTTTTCCGGCAAGGGTATAGATGACTGACCCGCTCTGTGATGGATATTAACAAACTAACCGAACCAAACAAAAACTAACCTACCCTTACGTAATCTAGAAGCTATTTATTCAGTTTAGAATGCAAACAAACCAAATTTAACCTAACCTTTAGACCTAAATCAAGAGGGGAGGTCAGCCATCTACTCCCTTCCTCATTTTCGTAGATCTTTTAAATTCCTGAGCATGGGAACGTGGAGGTTAGGTAAAGTTAGGTGCAGGGATGTATCTTTACACTTTTTGTTTTCATATACATCACAGTTATTTTCATCGGAACAAAGATTACCACATTTTCTGCAATTTGTTAGATTTATTAATCCATAACTTTAACATAGTTTCAAAGATTTTCCTCAGTATCACCGTATTGTATCACAAGCTGTAATACTGTTAACTCACATCCAGGGCAACGTTCCTGTACACCTGAAGTAATGTTCTACAACATCCCATTCTAGTACTTTTCACTATATGTACTTCGTGCCATGTACACACACACATTTTTACCTTTTGCCTTTTTAAATGTTCACAAGCAATGCTATGTGTCGGGTAAGAAAAGTCATGTTAGGTTATTTTACACATTTTCAAATTTTACACAGTCGACAGAATCAGTTATTCACCGTTGGGTGTATTACTGTCCCGTGTCACGTACACATATTTACTGCCCTCCGATTGCATTTTTATTATGTTTTGCCTTCCTGTTCCCAAGCAAAGCTATAGTAGGTTAGGTTAGAAAATTCAAGTTAGGTTATTTTTTATACATAAACATTTTCAAATTTTACACAGTTGACCCAATCACTCACTCTCTGTTGGGTGAATTACTGCCCCATGCCATGTACACGCATTTACTGCGCTGATTGATTTTTTATTAATTTTTCCTAGAGAAGCAGTCAGTTGCGACTGTAGGATCACGTATAAAAGTAGTTTAACCTGACTTTTCTAACCTGAAATCGCAGTCTAAACTAAGAGGCTGTATTGGGTGCGTTAGCTAGTAAACAAATCAAGGAACTGCCTATCATGTGTGATTTAGTCGCCACGTTGTTGACGCGGTGGGAGAAGCCAAGTATTCCGATGCATGTGTTAATGTCGGCGCACGTATTTACGAGAATACCGTATGTTAGTTTCAATAAGAAATTGTGGCACCGAGCTTCCGTAGCTCAGTGTTAAAGCATTGGCGTAGGATTCGAGAGGTCATGGGCTCAATCCCAGCGGCCGACCATGCTGACTGAGTTTTTCCAGGGATTTTCCTGTCACACCAGGCAATGGCGGGATGGCACCTTCAACTTAGGCCCTGGCCGACACCTTCCCGCATCCTTTCCTCTCCTTTATTCCGGCCTGAGCCTTAGATGTCTAACGGTCATAGAATAATAATCAGATTCAAAGAAATTGTGGTTTCCCGGACATTACAAAGAAGGAAGAAAGGGCAAAAGAAGATCAAAAGAAAACAAGAGAAAACCTGTTTGTCCAGGCTCTCCTTTCCTACATTCCCCTTATTATTTTTAGAGAGCGGTCGATTTGTACGGGATTGATGGTTGTGATTATCCCCCTCTCGGTAAATTTTTTCTCTGCTAATTTTTACAAATCTATACGTATAACCTGGGATATGGACGATCCCAAAATACCGTATAATACACGTCTCACTAATTCTTCCCCCTCTCTGGAAATTGCACAAATCGAACACTATTTTATACCCTCTTTACTCATCTCTCACCTTCTTTTTATGAATCTTTGGAAATCCGTTTTTTTCTGTTTTTTCTCCTCTTCTGCTTTTCTAATTTGTATTTTTTCCACCTTCTCTTCATTTACATTTCCTTTTCATCCAGAGAGGTAGAAAATAAAAAGCACTTTTTTAAAAAAAAGCCTAGCCCTCCTTCAAACGAAAAGGAGTACGTTGGCGCATAGTTTTTTGCTTCACAGCGTAGAGATGGGCAAATTTGTCAGAATCTCCGGTGTCACCGATCCAGACTAAATTCCTTGTATTTTTAACGACCTTTACTAGTACGTTGATTCCCATAGATACACCTAACATATTTCAGACAGAATTACAATTCTCTGAGTATGAAAACAAGTGCTAGTTCCACTTGGCGGGAAACGGACACCTTAAAACAGTTAAATTTATTGTGACTATAATTCTCGACGTTAGTTTATCTGAAAGTGGGTTCAGTATGGATACGTTCCCAACATTAAAAAAAACGGATAATTTCTTAAATATGTACGTGTTGTGAATTGTGTTAACTGTAGGTGGAGCAAGGAATTTAACGGGCTATTTGTTCAAATACTCATAGGGAGAACACAACACATGCCAAACTATTACATACTGGATGTTAATAATTCATAGAATGAGGGTTGTATCATTGTTTTCTTGAAATCTTAAAAAACTCTCAGTTGGCACTCAAATAGGCAGACACTTTTTAGATAAACTTTGGTAAACTTTATTTTCATATGGGCCAGTCTTGTATTTCTTTTAGAAAGCGAACCTCTATTCAATTTCGTGTGTTTCAAAGATTGATTTAACTCATTAATCACAAATGGCTAGCCTAAGTTGAAATTGCAAATTACATAATCACAAATACGTTGTGTTTGATATTTTGTGCTGATGCAACACATAGAGGTTACTGAGAGGTCCAGGTTCGAGCCATGGTCACAGCAGTATATGAGTATTTTATCCGTGTAACCTATTTCCATTTCTTTTTTCTAAACGAGACTGTTCCAAGTATGAATTACTTAATTTCTTAGCGTTGCGTGTTGCCACGACTTTTTTTTTTAAATATAGATTTGCTTTAACTCAACCGTATCATTTAATAATACAAGAAAAGTGGCTGAATCGATGTTTTTTTATTATTATTTTAAAGTTACTTAAAATTCTCTGAAAATTTTAAAACTAGATAAGATATTAAGGGACCATTAAAGTCTTAAAAGTTTAAAAGAATGCCTATCGGACCCTTATAACTTAAAAAAAACTCCTACTTGTTACTATGTCTGAACTCCCTGTAAATCTTTTTTCTTCGACTAGTGGAAATGCAAGCAATGAATGAAGAACTGTCACTGATAGACATATTTTTTACAGGTTTTACTATTGTAGCCAGACACTTGACCTCCATAAAGAATCGGACGGATAGGATTGAAGAAACACAGAAATGGAGAATCGCATGTATCAGATGATCCTGATTCTCTATCCCTTACGTCCTTGCCATGTCATAAAGAGAAGAGCGTAGAAATTTGGAAAATTATATATCGGTGATGGAAAATGGTACTAGTTTGGTAAGTTCATGACTGGAGTATTGGAACTTTTTTATTTCAATAAGATATTTTTTAATTTCTATTTTTTAAGTGTAGAAGAAAACATTTAATCGCCAATTACAGACATATCATATCACAACGTTTTGAAACCTGCTACTTAAAGAGACTGAAGTTATTTACTCTATGATACTTAGTATTAAATGGATTTGAAGGTTGTCAAAGTGATTATGAAATATGGATGAATACCAAAAACGATTAGATTATCGTTATGATCCTTTTATTGGGTCATATAATATAGTAGGTAGAGCAGGATCGTGTTGTACCCAATACGAATAAAATGATACTAGGTTCGTGTTTATCCGACACCTTTTATTACAAAGTCTCCAATATAGATATAAAAGTTTCCACAATAAGTAATATAATACAAGTTCCACTATAAGTAATATACAATATGAGTATCCACAAGTCCGAATTATAAGTATAACTAGTTGTTTCGGACTTGTGTTCCTTTGTCGCTATTTTACTAAGTAAGTCACTTCTCCTAATGTTTTATCCTTGATAGACCCCGTACCAGGTCTCAGGTATTATGGTAGTTTTCTGTGACGTGTAGACCCCGTACCGGATCTCAGGATTTAGAAGGGAGAAGTGACCACTTGATTGTGATGCCGATTCTGTTGATCGGTCCTTTTTATAAGGTATTCTTCTTCTTCCTCCGGAGGTGTGACCTAATGTTTCTTTATTCCACCGCCAGAGGTTTGTTGTTGTCTTCTGTTAGTGTTGACATAAACACTTTCTTGTGTTTATGTCACACTCACCTATTGACCTACTTGCTGTCCCATTACGATATGCAGTCAGAAAAACTCGGTTTGGTGAAAGAGGTTGCGCTTTTTCAAAATCTTGGCAATTGTTCGCTAAGTTAGTCGAGCTACGAAAGGAAAGGGTAAGGTTGACTTGAGAAGCGTATTCAGTAAACCGTGCACGGTACCTTCAATGCATAATGTACTTCTTTCAACCTGTGTTTAATTTGGATGAAAGTTCCTACAAGAGCGGCATTATTATCGTACAGAAGATCATTATTTCGTTACTGCAACTTTTTTGTAGGGTTTCTATAAGCCTTTATTCCAAACCCTCACTAGTTAGGTTAAGAGACTTCCCGCCTCCCCCTATTTTTAATATTTTTAAAAATATTTCAAGATCTAATGGCAGTATCAAGAGATTTTCGAACATATTTCCACCACAAAATACTAGTTCATATGATGTTATGAATTTCCTGATGTTAGGGTTTCTTTAGTAATACGCCATCGAAGATTATTATTTTATTATTATTTATTTATTTATTGACTTATTTTCCATGGCGGAGTTAAGGCCACAATTGCCTTCTCTTCCACTCAACCATGTACATACAAAATCTAAATAAGCTATCAATATTAATACTAGTATAATTTGATAATATTTAAGAAAAAGAATAAACACTAAATGAGTACACATAACTACACAAAGAAAAAAAACACTTATAAACAGATACAATGCACGCACACACACACACACACACACACACACACATGTTAACATTTTACAGAAAATTTAAGCCTGTTTACAATTTGAGGCTGATAATATATATGGATATACAAAGATAATTATACTACTACTAATAACAATAACTAAAAATATACAAAAATAACACCAAAATATTTAAAAAGAGCTGTGCATTTACTCTTATCCTTACTTACTTTGTTTTTTTCTTTTACTGTTTATTTCATCGTCGAGTGTGTAAAGACTAGGATTTTAATTGTAGCAGGTCTGTAATCGACTTCCTAAACGTTGAGATGGACTGTAGTTGTCGTGTTTCGGGCGAAATATCATTCCAAGCTTGGACGGTGGAAACAGTGAACGATTTGGAATAGGAAATAGAAGAGTGATGAGGGACCGAGAGTAATTGGCTTTCCCTTAACCTGGTGTTGCGATCGTGGTAGGAGCTAAGGGCCTGAAAGCGTTCGCGCAAGTAAGAAGGTTGCTCAAGGCGAAGTATTTTGAAAAGAAGTGTTAGTCTATGTAAGGTGCGTCTTTCATTAAGTTTTAGCATTGACAATTGTCTATAGGATGGAGTCAGGTGGTCTGAGTACTTGAGAAGGAAAATAAATCGAAGACAGGCATTTTGTACGCGCTGTAGTCGCCTGGCTAGTTCATCCTTGAGATTGGTTAGAATCACATCGCAATATTCCAGATGAGGGAATACCAGTAACTTAACTAGAATTGATTTGATGTGGGTGGGCAAAAAATGTTTAAGTCTAGTGAGTGAGTGTAGGGACGAGAATGCTTTCTTGCACATTGCATTGATGTGTGGTTTCCATTCTAGTCGCTCGTCTAGGATTACACCGAGGTTTTTGACTGTCGTAGAATAGGGTATAACAGTCTGGTTTAGACATACTGCTGGAAGATAATCCTTTTGCATGTACTGAGCTAGTTGGTTGGACGATATACGTATACATTTAGATTTTACTGGGTTAATTACTAACCTGTTTTTAGATGACCACTCGCTGATTTTTTGAAGATCCTCATTTAATTGGGAAATTGTGGTTTCTAGGTTTTGTGGGCGACATGAAATGTATATTTGGAAATCGTCAGCGTAGAAGTGATATTTACAGTGTGAGAGGACATATGGGAGGTCAATTACATACATGCAAAATAAAAGTGGTCCCAGGACACTTCCTTGGGTACTCCATGAGTTAGGTAGCGCAGTGAGGAATTTTTACCAGCTATACTTACGAATTGTTTCCTATCGCACAAATAGTTTTTCACCCATGTAACAGCTCCCTGGGAAAATTTTAAAAAATGGGATAATTTCCGCAGTAAGATTTTGTGGTCAATTGACTGAAATGCGTTAGAAAAATCTAGAAGCGTAAGATAGGTGATCTCTCTTTTATCTAGTGCCAGCCTTATATCATCCGTGATGCATGCTAGAGCAGTAGCCGTACTGTGATATTTGCGGAATCCCGATTGAAGTGGATCCATTAAATTGTATTCTCTTAGGTGTGTTCGAATTTGATCGCTGACAATGTATTCAAGCGCCTTTGAGAGGGCGGGAAGGATGCTGATCGGACGAAAATCGTCCACATTTAATACGTTTTGTGTTTTTGGGAATGCTAATACGTGTGCTATTTCCCAGTCAGATGGGAAAGTACCAGACATGAGGCTGAGATTGAACATATTTGTTATTGGATTTATAATATATGGTAGGATCATTTTTATAAAAAGAATAGAAATTTGATTGTTGCCTACAGAAGATGATTTTATCCTGTATATAGCTTTTTTAACTGTTTCAGGGCCAATACATTCAAAGGAAAATTCATTTAAAGTATGTTGATGATTTGCGTTATTTGTATCAGATAAGTTTTATATTAGCGAAATGATTGTTGAGCTCATCTGGCGTGAATTTATTACTAATTTGTTGCTTTATTCTCTTTCCTTTAATACCCAATAAATTTAGCTTGTGCCACATTTCTCTTTGGTTAGTCGTATTCTCTATTATGTGCATCGCAAAGTTTTGTTTCGATTTTCTAACTAACTGAGTGCATTGGTTTCGTAAAATCCGAAATGTTTCGAAGTGGTTCTGCATATTTTCATTATTTCTTTTTCGGGCTCTTATGTACCTTCTGTAGGCAGCATCCCGTGCAGACAAGATTACGGATCTGTTCGGTTATCCAAGGAAGTGGGGGATGGGAGACGCGTCTAGTAAAGGGAGGGGCGTGTTTGTTTAGTATTTTCATTAATGAATCGTTTAGAAATTGCAACTGGTAATCTATTGAGGGACTATTATACATTACATTCCACGGGACATTTGATACGGCAGCACGTAAAGCAGCGTCATTAATTTTAGAGAAGTCTCTATAGGTTATTAATTTTGACATGCGTTTACTTTCGAATCTTAGAGAGTAGCAAGCGAATATCATATCATAGCGTGATATTCCCGGAATAGGAAGTTGCCCGTGATGGAGAATTTTCTGAATGTTATTAGTCAAAATCAAGTCTAAGAGGGTCGCTGAAATAGTTGTGTGAAAGGTGGGGTTTAAGGGACACATAGAGAGACCTAGAGAGGATATGATATCACGAAAATAATTCCCTTTCTTTTTTCAAAGATGTCATATCAACATTCATATTACC
>JAGDQP010022604.1:0-30203 GCA_022664845.1 Lepisma saccharinum
TCTTCGAATCGAACAATTTCCTGTGTGATATGGTGTGCATGTACGTCCAGAATATAATGACTTTGCCTACAGCATGTCCATTCAATGTCGAAACTGCTTCCCCATTGTTCTTCCATTAAGCTAAGATTTCAGATATACATAGTAGAAGCGAGAAAAGTACAGTAAACAAAATTACGAACTATAGTTTTTGGCTTCCAAAGAGAACGTCCAGGTTTTGATTTCGCGAGAATAGAGGACACGTAGATGGGCATATTTCCTTAAAGAAAAATGTTCAAAAAACTTACTCAGAGCATCTCGGTTATTTTTTTAAAAAAATCGAAGACAATCAGTTATAGGAATTTCAGGTAATGAGATCAGTAATTTGCGCACAGATGAGACCTAAGTATTCCCAGTATTGTCGACTGATTTGAATAAAAAATATGAGCATTGTACGGCGTCTTTCTGACATCAGTAGCTATGTATCGTTCGACGATCATCTGCCTCATCTTGACATTGGTCTATACGTAAACTCAAATAGTGAAATCAGTGTTTAAAATTTAGTTTGTTAACTATGTATTGGAGGTAAGAATATTTATCCAGCTGAAACCAATTATTATTATTATCTTCGACGCGCTTTAAATTCCGTATCTTCGTAATCTAATCAGCGAACTCAAAGCACTGTTCGAGAAACATCAATCAGCATGCCTTAAATACAGTATTACTTTGTCAAGCAAAATTTTCCATTGAGATACACACTCTCAAATCACTACTCCATTTTGTAGACTTTTTAGCGATGATTTTGCGGGAAAGAGTTTTGTTAAGGCCGAATTTGAAATGTTACAAAACAAGTGTAAAAAAAACCTATTTTTATTTTTTAGAGGAACGTTCTCGTACTGCTGTTGACAGTTGAGTGTACACTGTAGTTGGCGGTTTCAAAGGAATTATACTCCAATGCTTACACTCTGTTGCAAATTCACCATAACATCATTGCCCATTTTAACCTCAGCGTTGTTTCTCAAATTTGAGGTGCATCACGTCAAATGTAACCTTCACACTCTAATGAAAGAGGAGAGAGAGAGAGACATTTCTCTATGAATAACGATATTAGTGTAAATCTTGAGGATATTCTGAATCGAATCACTTGAGAGATAAGTGACGTTTGCAAATTTCACTATGAGGAATGCCTTTCATTTCAAAATGTTTAAATTCTTCAGTATTCTGTAAGACAGTATTTCTGATTATCAACAATCCATCCGTTGAAAGAATGGTTATAAAAAGCACGTAATTATGGTTTGTTTTGAAATTATCCCATCAGAGTGATGGAGCGTGTTCACTTATCCATTCGTCAAGACTTTACGGTTAGCCACACTGAAAAAACTAATTAGTAAACATCTAGAACAGAAAAGAATTTTTCTTCTGAATGTTTGAATTTGGTCTACTTAAACATTTAGTTCGCTTGATTCTTCATTATTTCCACTATATGTCCCCTCCCTCCTCATTTCAAAGTTTTGTCTGCAGGTCTAGTCACTGCACCTTAGATTTTTCTCGTTTCACTCAGTGAACGAAAACAAGAGCTTAAGAGCCCATCTGTGCCCCCGCTTTCGAAAATCCTGGCTACGACCCTAGTAATGCCTGTAGCTAGGAATGAGTTTTGTTTATATCGATATTTTATATTTCTTTTGAAAAATGTTTCAGAATCAAAACAAGGGGGAAAAAATATGGAATATATGCCAATATGAACAAACGTAATAAATTGTTTGGTTGTTTATAAGTATGTCAAAACTTTTTTTTATCTTAAATATGACAATAATGGATTGTAAATCTGGATGGTATAATATTGTTAGCCAGAAATACATTATATTTCTTGTCTGTACAGAAACCATAATGATAGTCAAACCATTTCTATTACTAAAACTTTTGTTATTTCTAGCCTACTTTCGTACTCTAATAATCAATTTCTGAAAAAAATTTCGAAAATGTGAAATTTTATTAAAACAATTTCTGGATTTTGAATCCACTTTCCCCACATTTTTTTTAAAATACCTTTTGCCGTTATCCGATTTTAGAGAATGCTATCCATTTTCTAAAGAAAAAAGAAATATTCTAAATGTCAAACACTGTTGTCAGAACTATTGTAGATTTATTAAAGTTCGGTTTTCCCAACCCATAATTAGGAAACAAACTGTAAATTAGGGGGGGGGGAATGTGTTACAAAACGAATAAATTTATACAATAAATTGTAATTGAAGACCTGAATTGAAAAACAGCCCAAGTCCACATTTTTCGTATTTGTATTTTTTCGTCGGTATCTATGTTCCAAGGGCTATCCACTTGCACAAATATTACATTCTAATCCCACCAGAGAAACCATATTTTCTTCATGGCTGCAACAAGTACACTATAGAATCACACTAACGGAAGATGAAGTCCCAATTTCAAGAAGGCGTAAAGAAAGGTAAAGGTGACTTAGTAAGCAGATCGTTGTGAGTGATGGATTATACAAATACAGGTTGCACAATCGCAAATCAAAGTAAAAGCGTGCAGCAAAAAATAGGATATAATAAATGTGCTTGTTGTTAGATTATTATATTTCTTATGGTACTCATCTGCAACGAAAACTTCTTCCAAACGTAAGCCAACACAGCAATAGCTTTACTTAATAAAATCAGTCTTCTCACATCCAAGTACTGCATAGTTCCATCCTTTGTTCAAAGCAAAATTTACTGATGTCTTCTGATGACTTCTCCAATCCTGCTCTATACCAAGCATAGCAATGAGATCCTTGAAATTGTTTTGAAGTAAATTGATTATGAATGAGCGGAGAGATGTTTGAGAAGGAACCCAGATCAACATCTTACGTGATTATCTTTTTATTTAAATATTTTGAATGCAGTACGAATTGCCGGCCGCGAAGATAATACCCAACATAGCGGTACGTCTTCTGTGGTTTCCGTTCATTCAAAATTGTTTCAACAGAAAATATTTCATCAACATTGGAGTCACACATTCTCCAGGTCAATCTCATATGCCATTTTGCCGTATGCAGGACTAGAGTTATGTAAACACTAACTTGTCATTAGATGTCTTGGAATATTTCAGCACAGATTGATACATCACATGGCCTATGGCCGCTTTCAAAATGGCGGTCGTTGTTGTCATACCCTCCAGCATGCATCGCCTACTGTCCAGTATCCATTAACAGTCATTTGCTTTCAATATATTTAACAGTTTGTAAAAGAAAAGGGGAGTTCCTTTCTCTGTATTCGATTTACTTGCTCTCTACGTTCCACCTTTCTCGAGTGCCCTTGTCGTTATTTATTGACCGTGGCACCTATATAATAATTTTGGTTGGGAAGGTTTACCTAGGCACTGTATCTACATACAAATTTAAATTTAAATCGGGTTCTGTCACTTTTTGAGTGTCCCTTGCAAAAAGTGGCTGTGTAATGGAGTTAAAACACTTCATTTTTGCTTTGTTCAATAAAAAAAATAGTTCCTTCACAGGTTGACCATCTTTGAAGTTACATGCAAAATAAATTTCTATAAATAAGAGCTTCACTCAAAATGCCTGTCAGCGAGACTCGAACCAGCATATTCGCCCATTGCCAGTCGGAAGTCCACAACGTTCCCGACTGCGCCATTGGATTTGGGTCCACATTTGAATACGGTTTTTAACGCCTGGTGTCTTTATCCAATGTCAACACCATGGAACATACTGAGTTGACAGTTATTAAGGTTAAAGCTAGGACAAAATACGTCCTTTACAACGTGTCTCAAGCACCTTCTGTGAGTCTAACAAACTAAAATGTATGTAAAGAAGCAGAAACGTTATGAATTCAGAATCCAACACCAGAACCAATCTACTGATGTCCGAGCATGTTTCCAATAGCAATTGACTTAGCGTCATTAACACAGCAGAAAATATAAATGTAACAGCTTAACATGTGATAGGGGCTACGTCGTCAGGCGCATTTCACACAATCCCTTCAATTGCATTACTTTCCCTTGCTGGATATATTTCTCAATATCACGAAATAAAGAATGGATTGTTGAGAAAGACGTGTATACTTACAAGGTCTTCATAATTATACAGGAATTTTCCGCTGACATTACCCTTTTACAAACATCAACAAGCACTAGGTTGTATCTATGATTGAAACAATCATTATAAATGAGTTGATTGTTCGCTTCTCACGATGAATTAAACACCATTAACTTTCCCTGCTCGTAAATACGCGCCATCAAAAGACTATGATATTGAAATCGTATAACGTCTGGAATATAAATGCAGCTAGACTCCGAGTCGTCAAATTGTTCTACTGCTTTGAAACCAATGAAACGCTCATAAATACACCAACGTATAAAGAATACCTTACCACAACATAAATTGTCTCTTCTTTACTGATATCTTTCGCTTCATCATCAATTAACGAGAAGCAGCCTGCTTCTTTGATTTTTTTCTTTTTTAGATATAACCCTTCTTTGTCAGTACTGGTCCTATCATGACGTGTAAAAGGCCATTCTGTGTTAATTATGTATGTATGTGACCATTTGTTACGGAGTGCGGGATGAAACTTGGAAAGACAACTGAGACATTCTAAAACGACTGTCTTTTTTATCACTTTTAACACCTTCGTTATTGCTTATGTGTGTAAATTCTTGTACAACTGTGAACAATAATGCACCATCAATAATTTTCATGTGTATTTTAATATCCTTTGTATTTAATATTATAACTTTTACTGGCATTTCATCTATTCTTTTTTTTTAGTTCCTTGTATTTTTTTTCGTGTATTTTTTGTATAGTCTATAAATGGATTTCGCCTGATGAATAAATTCAGTTCATTTCAATTGCCTGGCAACTTTCCCATGTTGAGATTTTATTTCGATTTGATTTTATTTATGGCCTTTTAGCATCTTTGCCTCAGGTTAATATGGAGTAGGGACAGGATGGAGAAAGTATAGGCCAGGACCTTTCGTAAGGTACCATCCCGGCATTTGCTTGGTGAACTGGAGGAAACTGGAAAACCTATCAGTATGGTCGGTTGAGGATTCGAACTCGCGTACCTACCCATTGATCATCCTACCATTACCCACCCGTTACCTCCTGGACTTAGTGACTCCTGTTCTCTACACGCCTATTGACAATCTAGCTTCGACAACAATAACGTGATATGCTTCAACCATGATTTCGATCATCATTGAACAATTCCTCGTAAAGACCGTTAAGGAGATGCTTGAATTTCAGAAGTAGTCAAATCTGCAATCTAAACCAGTACAAGTTCTGTATATTTAAGTGAAACCTTTGCATACTTCAATTGAGTTAATATGTGCACTTTAAATATACAAATGAACAAGTTTAAACAGATCTAGTAACCTAGAAAAGGATGAAGGCAGGAGCAGATATAGAAAACGAATCGTTTCGGTGATAGCCTAATTAGTTATCTAACTGAACCACCGAGAATCCACTAAATTCGTCACTTTCCATCATGAGTGAGTAAGCTTAAAGAAGTTTGATGGAAAAGTGAGTAAGCTTGAAGGAGTTTGATGCAAAAGTGAGTAAATTTAAAGCAGTTTGATGCAAACGTGAGTAAGCTTGAAGGGGTTTGATGCAAAAGTGAGTAAATTTAAAGCAGTTTGATGCAAACGTGAGTAAGCTTGAAGGGGTTTGATGCAAAAGTGAGTAAATTTAAAGCAGTTTGATGCAAACGTGAGTAAGCTTGAAGGAGTTTGATGCAAAAGTTAGCAAACTTAAAGAAGTTTGATGGAAATGTGAGTTAGCTTGAAGAAGTTTGATGCAAAATTGAGTACGCTTGAAGAAGTTTGATATTAAACGTAGTCAACTTGAAGAACTTTGATGTGAAAATGAGTAAGCTTGAAGAAGTTTGATGTTAAAAAGAACCACAGACCAAATTAAGCGTATGCGCAAACAAAGGTCTATGTTACATTTTGCGTGAATCGAGAAAAAGGCCAAGGAAGTTGAAACTTGTCGGCAGAGCGGGCTGGAGCTGTATGATGTAACAGGGAGATTTGTTCCATCAATCCAACATACTGTTTAAGTGTGCGATCACTCACGGGAAGAGCATGTCATTCCACGGTTTTTGTCGTGTATTTTCCCTCCAGATATTTCTGAATACCGAGGCTATTTGTTGCAATATACTCAAACCAAGTGCAAATACATATCATGAACAGATCAGAGACCTTTCGTAAATAATTCAACTTACACAAAAATGTCACTTAGACGTTTGTTCGCACATGTCTCAAATGTACATAAGACTCTTCGAGAAAGACACGCAGTATTTCTTGTACACATTTTTACAATTCTCGTACAAAAAACAGCATACAATTTCAGTGAAGGTTTGTTCAAAATATATGCAAAAGGTTTTTCCACAATGTAATTTAGCCACCTTGTTCTTACCCTCGAAATTAAGCTAATTTTTTCACGTCAGAAAATGTATTTGAAGTTAATAAAAAAAACAGTTTTGTCATTGCAGTAGGATGAACCAATACAAATTAAACAACTTAATGTGGGTATTTGATGAATATAAGGCAATGAATAAAAATCTTGAGTGTCTGTAAATCTTTGAGTTTCAATAAAATCCTTTATTCACCACAGAAAATTGAACACAACGTATAAATACAACAACCATATCCATGGCAAACATAGATATGGAAACATATAAGTATATCACAATATTGATTGATAGATGTCATCTCTTTATATCACACACGTACATTCAGGAAATAAAATATTACGAACAGAGTTCCGTGTCTACATTTCCCTACTCTTCACACACGTAAAGGATGTTGTCAATAAGTTTCAATTTAATATATATTTATAAATCGATAGACGAGGACTCAAAGATACATATTAATAGTTCGTATATATTTGCATACATTTTTATACCAGTAAAACAATAAAAAATATAGATTTTATCATTGCTTTATACATAGACGTAACAATCATATATTATATATCAAACATTCAACTATCATAAGCTTATCTTTAGAACACATATCATATTCATTTCTCTTTAAAACATACATATACATCGTATAGAAGTTATATTATCAACAGAAATAACAAATAAAATCTATTCTATACAAAACGTAAATAAATTTAATACTGTAAGTTTAATCTCCGACCTTGGTTTAAATATTACAATGTAATATATTGAACGTTCTACGAATTAGTTACTTCCATTTTCTATCTCTTAAAATATTTTCCAAATATTCATATAGCTATCCTTGTAGTTTCGTTAAAATATTAATAAAAATCTTCTTTTATCAATAGCGTAAACAATATATGTTAACTTTGTAATATACTATTTCCTATTATTGACTTTCTTTTTAAATTTTGAAAGTTTTTCTACACTTTTCAAAGATTCATTTCTACCTTAATTTTATATAATATTATCAGTTTTACCAATAATTATATTTAGAAAATATTAATTATAAAACATACTTTTAAAAAAATAAACTTAATAACTTGACAATGATGCAACGTTATAATATAATATAATAAGTTATATTAAACAGAAAAAAAAATTTCGGGCATTGTTAGCTTGTTTACATGGAGACATTCTGTAATTCTTTCTTCATAAGAAATATCGATATGTATCGAATAAAATCTAACTGATTAACACAATAATATATAATTCTTAGAGATTTTCTTCAAGGAACCCGTTACCAATAAATAAATAACTTATTTTATAAATAAGTGAAATCTGGTTTAGAACTAATGTTACTTTCAATTCTCACTTTCTCCTAATTTCTTATACTTCAAATATTAGTAAATAATGCTGTACCTCCAAATTGAATAAGTGATTGCCTATTCATTCATGATCGGTCTTTCCTGTATTGAGTGTTCATATTTACTCATAATTTATGGAAGCCTAAAACTGATCAGAAAAGGAATTTCCTACAGCTTTGTACATTTGATATTTAATCAATCACTATACAAACGACATTTAAATTTGTGTACAGAGTTGAAAGTAATCACTGTTGACCATATAAGTAGTTTTCCTACCTTAGCGATAGGAAAATTAAACCATCGAATATTATACCTACATGTAATAATCTCTGTGATGTAACCATTTTCAAAATTAATTTTTGTGTTAATATCATGCAATAAGAAAAATTCGTTTGTTTTTTTCAATTGTTATATAAATATTTACTTAAACGTCACGAACGAAAAATCTTCATTAAACTTAAACAATTTCTTAAAAGTCAACTAGATAATTTTATGGATTGCTATCAGCTCTGTAACAATAACACTATCTTGTAATTATATCATCTGGATCTAGCTTTGTTGAAATAACACAATAATGCTTTTTTTTTTTAACTATTGTCGAAATCAGGAGATACTTGGTTATTAAAACCGTCTAACATTGTTCATCTTAGATTATTTATTGTATATTATGAAATAAATAACGATAGTTTGGGTATACTCAGTTTCATTTCAAGTACTTAGTATATATACGAGGATAAGTCATTAAGTAACTGCAATATTTTTATATTTCTTTTTAGGTTAGCTGTACGGCATTGTGTGCTCACCAGACGCTAGGTGTCACCGTTGGCTTTGCCTGTGGTAGATTACAGCGTTATCACGTCAGTCCGCTTTGAGCTGTTGCGAAGTAAAGATGACCGCGCCACTCTCTGTGTGCACCAAAAAAGACAAAGCGTGCTATCATCCGTTTTTTGTGGGCTGAAGGTGTACCCCGGAGTGGAAAGTTATAGAAGACTTGTAACACAATACGGGGACAATGTTTTGCCACAACGAAGTGTTTACCAGTGGATTGAACAGTTCAAAAGTGGTCGAACGAGGAAAGAGCACGGCGTCCAGCTACAGCAACAACTGATCCTTCACGCTCTTTTGACCACTTTTGAACTGTTCAATCCATCCACTGTGATAGACACTTCGCTGTGGCAAAACATTGTCCCCGTATTGTGCTGCAAGTCTTCTATGAATTTCCGCTCCGGGGTACACCTTCAGCCCACAAAAAAACGGATGACAGCACGCTTTGTCTTCTTTGGTGCACACAGAGAGTGGCGCGGTCATCTTTACTTCGTAACAGCGCAAAGCGGACTGATGTGATAACGCTGCAACCTACCACAGGCGAAGCCAACGGTGACACCTAGCGTCTGGTGAGCACACAATGCCGTAGAGCCAACCTAAAAAGAAATAGAAGAATAATGCAGTTACTTAATGACTTACCCTGGTGTATATATATTATGTGACTCAGCTTTTAATACATGAGAAATGAAATAACACAGAGATATAAGTTTTAAGTGCATCATTTCAGTAAAACCTATTTGACACTGACACGTGACAATAACAGTGATATAAATTATATATCATGAAGGTAAATGTTTATGAGCATTAGACTGAAGTGGTATGTAGTGATCTAGTGATCAAAGAAAGAGATTGAGCTCTTGTATCGCGAAGGAATACGTAAATAAATGTCAGATTCAAGCGGTATCTTGATGAATTAGTTAAGTGAGGTTCAGATAGATATGAGAGAGGCTAAGGACTATATCCACTGAATATTTCTCTTGAACCTTAATCAATTATACTTGTAAATATCAAATTGAATGAATATACAGTAGTGTCACTTGTGTTAAGTTCGAATACTTGCAACTGCTATCCTACCACAATGATTAGATCAGATCAAACACTTGACATCTTCAAAATCAGCCTTTGGTATTTGCATTGTGATTATCTACCTAGACTTAATACGAAGTTTTGCAAACACGTTGTCTAATATTATTGAAATATTGAAAATTAGTTAGAAATTTCGTTCAATAGTTTCTAGTGATTGAAGTAAGTATTTTCTTTGTTACTACACGAGTAAACTCTTTTGATATAGAAAATATAGAGTATTTATTAATACTAAAAGATCATTTTATTTATTGTCTGTATCTTTTTGGCATCGTTATATTTAATATAATTCACAGTGCGAGCTCATGAATATTTCTGTCGCCTTTTTTAAAATTTAAATGATTGAATCAAGAGCGAATAACGAAAAGTACCAAATGTACAACATACATTGGAACCAATCCAATTGCACATATCGTACTATCTGAAGAACACAGATCATTCGATGGTGGACCAATCGGGAGTAGCAAAACGACTAAAACACTAACCAATTGGTCGAAAAGAAATGTGAGTTTGTTGACGGTAAAACTAATACAAAATAGGGTCCACGGTGGCTCAGTTGGTAGAGCGTTCATCTCTGGTGCTATGGGTCGTCGGATCGATCGCTGCTCATGCCATGTGGGCTTTGTAATGGACAAACACCGAGTTCCCCCCACTTTCTTCTTTCCACCAATTCATCCCATCATCATCCATACGGCCTGAGCCATAGTTGCCTAAAAGCCTTACCATGAATTCAAATTCAGAGGGACTGGTGTTACAGATTAACACAGGTCTTCTACTTAATTTTTAACACATAGCCTGTGCTGAGTGGTGTTCAATTTGGTACGACGCTCAGATTTGTAATGCTGATCCAACACTTGTTTTCGTAGAACATTAAAGAAATGTTAATTACCACGTCCAAAGCGTAAAAAGAAAGGATTCCTTCAGAAGAACTTGAACCAGCAACTTTCCTTTTCCGGTTCGATACCTTAACAATTACTACACCATGACACTGACGTATCAAAATATTCATGTATCGTTCATAAGTTTGAATCATTTGTCACCATTTTTGAACATGCAAAGACCTTTTATGGCGTTCTGAAGCGTCTTTGTTAATGATAACAAGTCGTATAGCTTAGTGCAAGATTTTCCTCAGTGAATTACGCGAGTACTGTGATGAAAAGTAACAAATTGGCCTGACTGCTGCCTTTCACGTTCATACATTCGTATTCAGATTACATTCAATATAAGATTAGTTGCTATTTTTTTTAAGGATCAAGTCTTATACATAAACGTAGAGCCATATTCTAATTCTACTTTACATTTCATAACAGAACACAGAAGAAAATTCTGAATAAAATTATTTCTTCATTCCGTAATCAGGCCTTTATACTCGCTTTTACTAATTTACATACATGTATACATTCTAAATAAGTTTATGTTGCTGTTGCCTTTACTTTCAAATGTATGTGTTATGATATTAAAATAAACAAAGGAATATCTTTACGTAAAACGAAATCTAGAGTTTGATCATAGGATATCGATGTCTCAAACCCCTTGCTAGTCTTCCAAAGTGTTTGTCATGTTTGGCTATTTTCGTCGCGGGCAGCCCGTTGTACATTCTTGTGGAGATAGTTGCCTTTTAGAATAGGATTATCATTTGATAAATTCTATTTTTATTGGAAAATTACAGGATTATCGATTCTTCCTGCTTTTTCTACGAGTAAGGTAGGTGAGCCAAATAACGCCACCTTAAGAGCATATCTGATGTAGCTAGTGAACCATGGTAGTTAGAATTTCAAAACAGCTTGTGTAAAAACGTGCTGAAATGCCCTACATACCACCAGTGTTATATAAAGATTGGTGTATAATGAGGGCGGGAAAATTACGAAAAATATCGTTATATGGTGGCGTTATTAGGACTATAGGTTCCAAATAACGCCACCCTCTTCGTTGAGTGGAAGCTTGTCCACATACTTCGCATTAACCTACACAATAGGAAATGTTTCGCTTGTAAACTAAAGCAACGAAGATAAAAACAATGCTCAGGCATTTTGCTGACTACAAACAGACCTATATATATATATCACATTCAGTGTGAAATTCATTCAGTTAGTGGAAAAACGTTTACAAAACAATAGCTCTCGCTATGAGAATTTAATCTAGAAAATACAAAATATAGATATAAATGTGTAAATTACAAAGATATACATTGTGCTCTGTTATTAAGATATTCGCTGTGGCGTTATTGGGGTACACACAGACGATCACTTTACCACCTCATTTTCTTACATATTACAAAACTTTCGGTAGTTTCTTGTGCTTGCGGAATAACAAGACATTCGAGTCTTTAGATGTAGGTATGACTTTCAGCGATTATGGCTCACAATACATGTGAAATTAATGAAAATGTACCCACCTGAATTAGCAACGACCTTCTTTCTCGAGATCACAGCTCCAAGTGTGCGTCATGGCAGCTCTCCTATGAGCCGTAGCGCAGTTAATTTCCGTCATTCCTGCTAGAGGGCATCTGCCTACATATTCGTACTTCTAAATTCCTGCCTCCAAAACACCGGGGGTGGCGTTAAATGTCTACGTGGCGTTATTTGGCTCAGACACCTTACTTCGTATTCTAAAGTCATTAATTTTACTTTGAATCATAATTAACTTTGAACGAAAGGACAAAATACAATTCAAGAGTCATTGAGAACAATGGTGTAAGTGACCTTTGATCAAATTTACAATAAATCTCATAAAACACGCTTGGAGCAAAGTGCTTCATTTGTAATTTTTGTTTGTACCCACTAAACGTTCTTTTCATACATGTTATTTTTAAACATTGCTAAACAAAATGAAATACTTAGTTGAAGGCTTAATTTTTCCACCTTCTTATACTTCGTTTCTGAATGTCACGTATAGTTTGATTTGTTGTATAATATTCTCTGACTACAGATAAAAATTTGATTCCACTTATTATCTAGTGCATTGTGGCGTTTTTCCACCTCGCGATTGGTCCATCATTGAATGTGTTCTTCTTCACATAGACTCAATACGTAGTAATCAATTGGTTATAAATGTATATGTAACGCTTTGTACCTTCACCACTTCTGTTTCATGAAATATTTCACAAAATTTGATTTCGCGCCCCACATTTATGCGCCTATTTGACCCTTTGAAACGTTGAGGTTTAAGTATATAAAGCCTATATGTAACGCTCTCTTCTTTCACGTATCCATACAGCATTATCGAAATTGGTGCGTTACAATTAAGAAAGCTTCATTGTAAGACATTTTCTTTCAATCAGATCAGTTGACTAGTGTATGACATGCACGTAGTCAGGTTAAAACTAGTTTCCGACAAGGTAAAAATCATTTTCTTAACAAAATATGGAATATCAATAAACCAAGTTGATAATTTTCAAACAGGTGCTTGTAGATCTTGAGTGTTTTTAAAAATACTAAAAGGGTTACAGTTTTCGAAATCGAATTTTGGACCGTATTTCTCAGAAAAGGAAATAAACATGCAAACGTGATATAACTTTGTGTAAATACTAATTCAGTAATTTATTCAGAAACAGGGTTAAACCACCTACACAATAAAGCTGACCTTGTGAGATTATTATTTGCATTCATTCATGTATCCGTTTGCACTCTAATGTATCCACGTTTGATGGCAGATGGATGCTGGGAACATCCAGTATTCCGAACATATACCAAACGAATCCAGATATATAGTAATAATAACTATTGTGTATGTAGTTTATTCCTCTCTTCTCTCTCACTAAATTCCGCAATCTCTAATCGCTATTCTACATAGCTTTGGCACTTTGCGCCATCTATTTTATTGGGAAGTAACTACAATTTAATAATTTTCTCCGTACATAATACTTGATTGGGAAATCAAATTTAGCAAGAGAATGAACAATACCTCAAACGGGATATAGAAATAAATTCTCTTCAAATTAACAGACAAATATGTTAGAAAACTACAACAACAGTACTTTGTGAGGCATAAAATTTTGTATCGGATATGTCATGTTCGGACACTACAAGACGAACCCGAGACTTAAAAATAGTTGCAGTAGGTGAGAGTCAAAAACAGTAATTGATCTTAACCTCGGGATGGGCTGGCACTTGCTTTCTGTGCTTGTAGTCACGGGTTCAATTCCCGCCGAGGTTCATTGAACGGACTGATTAGGAGCTCGTTACCAGAAACTGTAGATTCCGTTCGTAGAAGTTCACTAACTCGTTTAGGACGTTACTAACAATTAAAAAGTAATGAGTTTATCTCACAACAGAACTTCTATTTCTAAAGCAGACTACTTGGAAGTTATAACCTAGTAATATTTTCTCCTTGTGAATTTAGGCCATCGTTCCTTTATTCTATTTTTCTTAACTGAACTGCTTTGCTTAATTGACGTTTAGAAACAAGTTTTTTTCTAGTTAGAATGAGCAGAAACTTTAATGGAATTCCGAACAGTCCCGAAGAGCATGCGCAGAAATAAAAATACATGAAATTTGTTCTTTCAAAATAGTTTTGTTGTTTTATTACTGCAAGAATATTTCATAGATTGCAATTGTTTTTTATAGTTATATCAGTATGTTGCCTTAAAACGTAATCAATCTCGTTTTATGTACAAATATATTCTACCAGACTCAATTTCCTGCTCATGAAACCACACTTGCAGCAGTTTCTGCTATTCACCGTAAGAGGGAGGAAGATTTAACCCACTAGTAGTGCCATCTGACGAAATGTAAATGTACTACTATCACAATGAAATAACGAATGCTTATAAATACAATTGAAAACGCATTTCATGTACTATCTAATGAAGTATATTGTTATAGATTGTCATTATGGTCTAGATGTAGTTCGGAAAAGCCATAAAATTGGTTTTTCATTACTACACGAGTGGAATATATACAGTGTGTCTATAAATGATCGCCCTAATTGCAGCATTCAATATATTTTAACAATGAAAATAACTTTATTCTCCTTCGTTCAGGTGATCTAAAGCCTTAGAGTTTGCGTGTTACTATTAACTGCATGTGCTGTTAGGTGTCCATGCTTTTCTGAACTAATCAGAACTCCATTAGCATTTCATTTAACAGAATCATATTCTACAGATAAGGCTAATAATAAAAAAAGAATTGGATTGAGTTTATGGCATTTAGCCATCTTAGGCTCAGGCTGGGATATATTACCGTCCATAAAATTCATTTTATCTTATCTTCAGGCTGGGATAGAATAGGGGGGAGGTTGCTGGAAGAAAGTAAGCCAGGGCTTAGTTCGAAAGTACACTCTGCAGGAATGGCCTGGAGAAACCTCAGTCAGGAAAGATGTCCATTAAAGAAATAGCAAAATATGTAAACATTCAGTATTTTATAAGACCTTTTCACGATGTCTAGCGGTGAAGACCTAGAAATGCAGGTAATTGAAACTGTACTTACAATCTCCTGATAGGGTTTCAGGTCCTTTGTTCCTTGTGGTACCTATAACAGACGTTTTGGTCACTATCTTCACCACCTTTAGAAGCTGCACTCGCAAACCCATCTCCTTTCAAATATGAGACAGAGTTAGGTAATTAATACCAGGGTGGTCCAAAATCAGAAATTAAATAAATAGAATTTCCTCTGAATTTTCATATGTTTCTATCGACAGAAGAGGAATTGTCCACCAATCAGTTACTGAAGCGAAAGCTTGATCTTCACAATAATGCTCACGTAAAATGTACTTGCATCTTCGTTAACACCAATAAATATTTAAGCATTCATTTATTTAGGTAAATTTGTTTTGCTATTATTGTGCTATTTCTTCTTCCTCAACAATTGGCTTCTTCTCATCCGTTGATACAGACTGCATTGAAGGCGATGTCTTCTCCTGGGCGGCGACTTGTGATAAAGAGGCGTGGCTACTATCAATGGAACCCCACTGCCCTTTCACTGCTTCGGATGATGTCATCAAGATGGCGTACGCACTCACAGGTTCTGATTCTTTGCTGTGATGGATACCGTACAAGAAATACACCAAAAGACCTGTTCGTTAAAGAAAAAACATAGATTTACTATTAATTTAGGTTATGTCATTCGCATTTAATAAGCGGTAGATATTTACCGGAAGAAAATACGTTAGCAAATAATTATGAAGACGCGAGATTTATCATTTTATAAATTATACAGTGTTTAGATAGACAGCCTATGCTGTATAATCGCAACAAAATATACTATTAACGCCATAAAAGAATAAAATAAGTACTTTACTGATCAAATAAAGAGATATATGACCATGAAATATTTCGATGACTTTCTTCTACAAGTCAATAAATAGGTTATAAACTGGTGAGGGGTAACAAAAAATAGTCGTGAGTATTTTAGAAACGTGTCACTAGGTAGCACGTCAATCAGTGTACAACTGGGCTGCTAAATTCGTCCAAGGACATTGAAACTGTGGAGACTTTGAACAGGAGGTCCGTGTGTGGTTGCAGTAACAATACAAAGCCTTTTATGCGGCAGGTATTGAGGCGCTTGCGCGTCGCTGGGATAAAGGTCTCAATGCAGAAGGTGGTTATGTGAAAAATATTAAACTGATTACCACGTATTTCATACATTTTATTTTTGTAGCCATTTTAACCTATTTACTGATTCTCCGTCGTATTGTTATTGTTTTTTTTTAATGCTGACGTACTAGAAGTCTCGATAGATCAAGAGTTGTTCCATCTTTTCAATAAGAACGAGGACAAATAAATAATTTCTTAAAATCTGACATGCAATTAAAAACTTTATTCTGTGAAATTCATTAGTTCCTTCGTAAATAACCACCAGAATATCTTCACGGTCAAGTAGTCGAGCTATAAAGAGGTACCCTTTCAATACTTTGATTAAAGCATGCTTTAATACGTCGGAAATCGTAATTTAGTAAACGCCCAGTAAAAAATAAGTATCACCCTCCACATACTATATTCCTCTCCTAAGCAGCGGACCAGGGAAAAAAATGAAATTGAAATCAACTCATGGGTGTAAGTAAATAATTCCTTTTCCATCTACACTGTAACACCGATTTGCACTTCTAGTACTCTTAAACTTTTGACCACTTCTGTATTTTTGTGCACAATAACTCTTGATAAAACCCAGTGCACTCATGTTTAGCAGAGAAATTCTTCAATATAAAGCGAGAAACGCAACAATTTTACAGCGATGCTCGTGGTTGGTTTAAACAAATTGCTACCACGTAGACCAGTCGGAATTTATCTCCGATTCCGTCGAATTTTGTCGACATCGTCTATTAAAACACTGTAAGTTGGGCGACAATGTATTCAAAACATCTTCAAATAGTGATCGAAGGTAGAACAATATATAAGCGATCACAATCCCAACCGCCGCGCCGTCATGGGTGGTGAGCCGCCGCGCCGTCATGGGTGGTGAGCCGCCGTCGACCCGCCGAACTTCGTTTGTGGTGAAATTAACTAATTGAAAATGTACAAGAAGTTTACCTAGTGTAAAATTCATACAGCAGTTTCTTACAGTGTAAAGTTCTAGTGATTATGGGTATAGGAAATGAAGGCTGATAAATTATTGAAACAAAAACAAAAATTACTTGTGCAATTTCACACAAGGGTGTATAATACAAAAATACTGAAAAGTGTAGTTGCAGTGTCATAGAACTTAAAAGGGCCGGGAAAAATATGAAACAAGTTCATAAGAACGCGTTCCCTGAAACGAATTTCTTTTTTAGCAATTTTATTCCTTGGAACTAGTTCCTTTTGAAAAACACTGAACGTGAACGGATCCAAGTTCCTTTTAAGAAGGAACGAGTAAACGTCCCCTTTTAAGTGGAACTGATACAACCAAAATCGTTCTTTTTCAGTGATCTATGGATACTTATTTTGCGCGAGTGTATATAAATTTTATTTTGCCGAATTCTTCAGTCTAAAATAGTTTTGTAACGGAAAAAAACATGTGATGACACGTGATTCACCATTCTTAGCCATTACCGCATGACCACACACTTTCTTATTGACTGGTACATGGATAATAAATTCTTTTCTTGAGGAACTGGAACATCATAGGTTCGTTCATCTTTTGCTGGAACGTAGATAAATTTCTTTTCTTGAGCAACTTTAATGTAATCAGTGATAAAAAGAACTGAACTTTGAACCAGTTCGTTTTCTTTAGGAACTTTCCCAAAACTGATTACATGGAACGAATTTTGTTCGACAGTGTTAATGTAGGGACCACCACTGAATCGAAAAGGTAAAGTTAGGTTAAGTTGGTTTCATTTTAGCTAACCTAACCTTTGGCAATAAAATAACAGTGGGCAGGCAACGGGAGAGATCCGAAACGGTTACTTGTAACGAAAAAAAAAAACTGTTCACTATTAGCATTAAAAAAAATGGAACAGAAAAAGGTAATTCTTCAAAGTATTATGAGGCTTAGAGACATTCTAAAAAGGTCGTGTATATAGAACATACTGTATATAAAAAATGAGCTCACCTAGTGCCATCCAGACAACAAATCGAATCCACGTTAAATAGTTGAGATTGACCATCAGCTCCACATTGCAGAAGATACTAAGCGCTGGTACAAAGGGTACAAGTGGGACTTTGAATCGAAGGACTGAAGTGTTCTGGTTATGCGCATATATCACCAATAAACCTGCGGATGGAAAAAGAGACAAAATCAAGAATTCGTTCAAAAGAGCATTTTACGGTGTGTTTTAATAAAAATCCAAAATGTAAATAACATTGTGAAACCATTTTGGCGTAAATAAAAGTGTTTTAACAATTCAGTATAATACAGCTTGTAGTAACTCAATAACTCATAAAATTAAACTACATTAATACTTATAATAATATTCAACCTTTATCGTGTCTTTAATCTTTTTCAAGTGTATATCTGATTGACGTGAAACGTTTTCCCTATAACTTAATCAAAATGTGGTTACGACAGGTAACATATTGTTCTCCAAAGAACGAGGTAGTATCGGGAGGACTCGGGTTCAATTCCCGTTTCCGACAATCCTGACTGAGCTTTTCCTCGGCTTCCCTCGGTCGCTCAAGGGAAATGCTGGGATGATAACTTGCGTAAGGTCAAGACCGATTCCTTCCCCCCCCAAAAAAAAACCCTACCCTTTTCTGATATTGTTAAATGCATGGTCTGTATCTTCAGGTAACTAAAGTTATCTACGACTGGTGTAAATGGAAGGCTCGGGCTCCATGCCTCACATCACACTGTGATATATTCAAAAACGGGTTACAAGACCTTCAGAACAATTATGAGAGTACATTTCCGTGTGTGTATTTGGGGAATTAAAGAGAGGAATATTTCTTTAAAAAAGTGCTTACATTAGACTTTAGTGGCCACGCGAAATTGGTGTCCGACATATTGAAATAATACGTGAGAACGAAAGCGGAAAATTTGGCACCCAACTTATTTTTTCTGATTCTGCACACCAAAATACCTGAAGAACGTGCAAAAGAATCAAACTTGGTAAGGAAATCACGCGAAATAACAAATTCCACCGTGCTATTGGGTGTTATCCAGTTTTGAACTATCGTATTCTACAAATTTAACACTCGCTGATTCAAGTTACCGAATTAAATATTCGAGGTTTTCTCAAAAGTCAATAACACGTAAATTATTTATTGAATTTCCAAATCAATACTATTTTATAAATAAAATTACTTATGACGTATCAGTTAACTTACGTTGGTATTACGTACAATGAATGTTTTGTCACTATATCGCGACTAATTGGGCTATACGCTTCATGTTGATAACAACGAAGCTTGTTGGTGTCACTTCCCCTTTATAATGACTAGTTAGAGGTATTCATAATGTGTAATAGGGCAAAATATTACATCTTTTGAGAGTTCCCAATGTCGAACTAGGATACATTTCAGACACGATTTATCCCAAAGTATTGAGTGAACTTTTAAAATAATAACATTTTTACATATAGAATCAAAAGAGTTTTCAATTGATGTGTCACTTGACCCATGTTGCCATTTAAGAAAATTGAAGGCTTCGCCATTAGACCGCAGAGAATGGGGGATGTACTGTTAAATTTGTCACAGTAATGTGCGATTCTAAAAATAAAAGAAGACAAAAAGGGACTAACTTTGAATGGCTTGAATCAACTGTTCGTGTACACGGAGGATGTAGATTTAATAGTGAAGGATATGGATGCACTACAAAGCAACACCGATGAATTAGTAGAAGCTTGCAATGAGATAGGTTCGCAGGTAAACACAGAGAAAACAAAATACGTGATAACAAGCCAAAACACAGCGAATAACGGAAATAAATACGTAACAATTAAGAATGAGAACATAAAGTTAACAAATTTAAATACCTGGGAGCATATGTAACAAGCAAAAATGAGGTAACAGAAGAAATGAAAAGTCGTTTAGTATCGGGCAACGCATGTTTCTATTCAGTCCAGAAACTCGTAACCTCGCGATTAATATCAAGGAAGTCGAAATAGAAAATATATAAAACGGTTATTCTCCCGGTAATATTTTACGGTTGCGAAAGTTGGAGTACGATCCTAGCAGATGAACATAAATTGCGTGTATTTGAAAATAAGGTTTTGAGAAAGATATATGGGCCAAAACGGGACGAGATGACTGGAGAGTGGAGGAGACTGCATAATGAAGAACTCCACGGACTGTACGATTCACCAGATGTTGTAAAAATAATGAAATCGAGACGACTAAGGTGGGCAGGGCATGTAGCTCGGATGGGGAAAAAACGAAGATTATATTCTATCCTGGTTGGAAGGCCCGATGGAAAGAGGCCATTGGGAAGACCGAGACGTCGTTGGGAGGACAATATTAGAAAGATTCTTCTAGAAGTAGATGTTTGTGATGAAGACTGGCTTGACTTTGCCCAGGATAGAATCCTATGTCGATCGTTTGTTACTGCGGCGATGAACTTGCGAGTTGCGTGAGCCATACAGTAAGTAAGTAAGTAATTCGTCCCCGACAAAAGTAGAGTTGATCTATTTCGGAATTTTTCAAACACACCACTAGAGAATGAAATAAGGGGATATTAAACTAATTAATGTTTCATCAAGAAGAGATACAATATATTTTTTTTTTAATTTATCGCGTATTTAATAAACCCTGTAATGAAATCTGACCACAGAATGCATCCTCTGAAACTGTAGGAGAAAAGCGTATGTATGTCTTTGAGACACTCCTGCCAAAATTTCATGTTATTTAGACAATAATGACAGATATTATAGATTTGTTTATGGAACTCTGCGATTTTAAACGACAGCCGCGAATAGGAAATATTATGATTTTCAACCTTTCTTTGACATCAAATCTCTGGAATGAACAAAAGCGAGATCATACATTTACTTGTAATTCAACCAATACTGCTTCCGTAAATAAAATCATTAAAACTAAGATTCCATTGTATGATGTGATCCTTTATACACCTCATTTCACAAAACTTGATTATATGTAGATTTATCGCTGTTCTAATAGTAAGATTAGTAAGTCTTCATCACTTTCATCAAAGTTTCCGATTTATATAAGCAGTGTAAAGATTTGTGTTAAAATCTCCAGCTCAAAAGAATCAGATTGCAATACCTTGTAACGAGAGAACTATTTAAAGTTATGTAATTAGTATGAGATACTCTGGCCTTAACACACACGCAATCTGTGAGTGTAAATGTAAAATACGAACGTGAAAATGACATTATTAGTTACATAGAATGAATGATATGAAATATACACTTGAAACGATTTAAATATATTGATGAACATAACTAATTACTGTAATCAAACAGCTGAGTAGGCCTGTACACTATAATAATCTTAGCCTGCAATTTAAAGCGATTATGACGCCATTATGAATTACTTTCACACTATATTCCGTAAAATTAATAACAATTGAGGTGAACGAGCGTAACGAGAAAAGCTCTAATATGTTCAATTTCCATTTTCTTTGAACAAATCCTTCTGATTCGATAATTACTAAATTTCGCACAGTGATAATCAGTGTTTCTTCCAAAAGATTTTGTTCGGGGGGCTCCTGGGAGCTAACGAAAATTATAAATAATACATATTGACTCCAATGTGCTGAAATATAAAATAATTGTAATGTTACGTAACAATATGTCGTACTTCCTTACTTAACCTCAAAAGGACATGAACAATATTTATAAAATGTGCCATTATATACTTGTTTCAGTATACATATTAATAATACAAGTGTTGAGACTAATTCTTTCGAGGCTGTAGTTGAAAACTCCCGGGGAAGGGGGCAAACCCCCCCGAAAACATGCCTGAAAGAAACACTGGGGATAGTGATTGTGATGAATAGCGATTTAAGTCTTTTTGATTAGAGATTGGTCGTGTCGTTTTCCAGGCAGGAAGATTCCAACATGGACCCAAAATCGACTCCTTACAACAATAAAATAAATATTTAACGATAACTCAGAAACGACACATTAAAGTAAATTATACTTTCTAGGTGTTGATTTGTATGTATAAAGCGAATAGATTACCAACATTGGCAACACAATGACAATGTTTTGTTCCATATATCATACACAGGACTCAGAAGACATCGTGATTGTTTTGAATATATTCAAAGTGCCTGGATACTAACGCTGGATAGACCCATATCCATTTTTGTTACAAAATAATATCTTCCCATATTTCTTCAAAAGAATCAGAACACTGAACAATATCAACAGTTCTCTGAACTCATCTTTACTGTCAATAATCACCAGTAGTTTCTCATTCAAAGATTGTTTATACTTATGAAATATCACTTTATACCAAGTTGATCATACTTTTGACTTATTTTCCATGAAATCAGAAAGTATAGGCAAGAGGAAAACATCTAATGAAAAACATTAACTTAATATTTTATTTAAACGCAGTTCAAAATTTCAACTCGCTCAGCTCAATTTTGTAGATATTGAAATAATAATAATTAATAAATTGCAATTTATTTACTTACATCCTTTGAGGCAGACGACGAGGAAGGTTACAAGAAAAACAGACCACCAAATTCCTCTTCTCAGTTCTGACGTCAGATATTGAAGCACCAAGCAAAGAGCAGCACAACAACACGTATAGACAAAGACTGCGCCGGACACAGCGCCACCTGGTTGATAGCGTCCTACAATTGACGTCAACCATCGATAGCCTGGTCGTAGTCTTCCAACGTCTTCAAGTAACTGAAGAGCAAAGTAATAAATTAAGAAACAGCAGAAGAAGAAAACAGAGAGGATAGTAATTTTGGTAATTAGCTAAAATGTATTTAGTTAGGGAACAGAATATGCACATTCATAATAAATACTTATTTAAACTTAAATGTAATTGGAATCCCCTTAGGCTAGCTTTCCTTGCAGGCGCTCGCTGTGGGTGCGTATACATGAATATGCCAGTAAGGATAGTTTTTCCTTATACTTCTTAGGCTAGCTTTTCATGCAACCGTGCTATGCTTGCGATTTGTATGAGTAGCCAATAGAAACTCGCGTTACACATAGACTACGTACTTAAACACTTGTTCTAATTGGCTATTCATCCAAACCGCAAGCAATATACGGTTGCATGGAAAGCTAGCCTAACAAATATAAGGAAAACATATCCACACTGTCAGACCGCCTATTCATGTACGCCCTGCATGCTTAGTTGGAGTTTTAACTGAGCGACCACTAGAAATCCTATTTTGAAAATAACTAAAACATTATTTTTTACTAATATTGATAATGAATGTACTTTATTATTATCAGACCTTTATACTGTCGTAAGCGTGTAAAGCAAAAATTGTATGAAAATATACGCATCATCCGATTTCGGAAAATTATTTAGACCTGACAGGGCGACTTGGTATTGATTGGTTAGCTCCGGAAGCTACTCCCACACGTGCGGTGATAAAGTAGGAAATGCAAATACGCGTCCGAGTTTGGAGAAATCAAAATATGATCAGCCTAGTATTAAAAAGCCATATTGTGATGATATAATCTTATATTCGGCCTACTGCCTGTTTTTATAACCTTTATCTCAATGTATACACATAATTTATAATTATAATACCTCACAAGTATCTCCAGTATCTCCTTCGTCGACTGACTGCGTATCTTCCCCTCCTCCTCCTCCTCCTCCTGGCGTTGTGACAGCCTGTGCAGCAGGTGGCGTTGGTCGATATCGTAAGATGATGATGCATGCGCTGACAATGGTGTAGGCCATTAGCGTTCCAATTGACATAAATTCCACAAGTTTCTCCAAATCAAATAGCAGTGCAATAACAGCACAAGAGACACCACATAACATAAGATTAACGAACGGAACCTGAGTTTTAACATTGACTTGTGCGAAGAACTCGAATAACAATCCATCGGAGGCCATTGCGTACAAACAACGAGGTAAAGAAAATAGAGAGCCAAAGAGTGTTGTGGTCATTCCACAAAGGGCGCCCACTGTTACAATATATTTGGCCCAATTAAGATTAATTGCTGCAAAGGCTTCTGGGAGGGCTGCATCTGGATTGATTGTGGTATATGGTATCATCAGTGTGAGAGCAGCACTCACAAGGATATAACCGAGAGTAACCACAGCCATAGAAACTATGGTGGCCACAGGTATGGAAAAGGTAGGGTTCTTGGCTTCTTCGCCAGAAGTTGCTATACTGTCAAAGCCAACAAAGGCATAGAAACAAGCTGCTGCACCAGCCATGACTCCTGAGAACCCAAAAGGTAGAAATCCGCTGTTTGATTCCCAGTTCTCTATTCGGGCAAAGGAAAATCCGACCACAATGACGAAAGACATTACTGCTAAATTGACAAGAGTGAAAAGGCTGTTGAAGATCGATGAGCCTTTGACGCCAACGGCTAGAAAGCAGGAGTAGCTAATGCAGACAAAGAAGGCGAGAAAATCAGGGTATCTTCCGAGGAGTTCTTCATGCATTTCTCCCGTTACTGATATGGTGGCATTGCTGATGGCAAAGTTGAACAGAGAATCAATGTAGCCACTCCAAGCTCGAGCTACAGACGCTGCACCTGAAAGGAAAGAAATATCTAGACATTATTAGGATAAAGAATGCTTGCATACAAGACAAAATTAGATTTTGTGCGCGACAATTCAGTTTCCTTTCTTGGTGCTGGGGGTCCTCTAAGAAACAAGTTTTGTAATTTTGCCTTACATAACTTTCTAATAGCTACATGGTTAATTCTAGATTATCCCTTTCATAGTTTGCAGTGGAAAAATAATGGGTATTGCATTACTTCGTGGAAAAGATTGAAAAGGAAGTTGCTTTAAAAGCTAACAAAGCTTCCAGTCTTCTAATTAAAGAAAGATAAAAAAAAGAGACTTTACACTATTGAATAATAACTGCCAAATAAGGGCGCTTACAGGTATTGTTTACTTAAAGCCATTTAAAACACAACAATCAATGTGGCAGTGAGAAGAGTTCCTGCTAGTACACGCGTGGCTTTCAAATCCAGGGTCCCTAGTTCGATTCTCATTACGGATTCCCAAAAAGCTCGCAATTCATTTACACTGCCCGTGTCGTGTTAGAGATATTTATGAAGTTATCATCGGATTAAGACAATGGTAAACCACAATCAGTTCACCGAGCGCATGGACTTTCCAAATCACAAATCTGTCTTCGAGAGAAACAATCATTATCATTATCAACACACCCAAACCCCGTGGTCTAGTGGTTACCATAGTGGATTTTGCATTGGCACTGAAGATGCACGCAGGTTCGAGCTCTGCTGTCAGGCATACTCCATGAGGGTCTTCAGGGCTTTTCTCAATTGTACCAGGTGAATATCTACGCGAAGGCCTTGGGTGTTACTTTCCTAATCCCTTTCACAGAAAGAACGTTCGCCGAGAAACGTCATCTCTCAGATTTCTAATGGGCTTAGCACTGAAACTATGACAGTAAATATTAGTTGTTAATGTTAACCGCTTGGATGTCTAATTGCTCGAAAATATTTTATTTTTTTCTTTGCAGACTTTGAAAGATATTTTTTCTTTGAATTTATCTTCTGTGTTTGTTCGGGGAAGGGGGGGGGGAATTCTAAAGTCTCTCGTAATCGGCTGCATTTTCCCTACACTTGTCTGTACTTCATTTAATGTTCTATAGTGACCACGAGTTAGTTTTACAACAGACATGATTTTTTTTATGAATTTTGAAGCGTTCACTCACAAACTCACGACACAATATAGTACATCAGAATGGGTGGATTTAGGAGAAAAACCCTGGGGGGGCAATTCCCTCATGCCCCCCATAAATCAGCCCATGAATATCAGAAAATTAAAACTATAATGATTAGAAAAATCTATTACTTCAAACTACCTTACAATAGAACAAGTCTTTCAAATAGCATACAATGCCTGCGCAGATCACTTATTATTCGATGTCTATTCATTTAATTGTTCATTACAGTTTGTCTGGCGTATAGTCTAGTCGTATTATATTTTAATTATATTGATACAAAAAGGCGTTTTTAAAAGTTTTCTATTTTATTTGGCTCCTTCTAATGTAATATATTTTGATCGAACTTAGTATTAAAGACAAACAAGTTGAAAATATGGCTTTTTGGCGGTTCCTCGAATGGTACGCAATCCAACAAACATTAAAGTATTGTAACAGCCTAATTTGCTGTTCCATTTCTAGTTTTCTTCTCCCTTTTATTTCTTTGTAATGTTCTGTTTCCTTTCGTGCTCTCCTTATATTTTTTTCTTTGTTTGGCTTTAGTCACGCTTTGGGCGTGTTTCGTCTTATTTTTCGCTTTTGTTTTCTGTCTGTATCTTTTCAGGTTTTCGTTAGTCACGAAGCACTAACTTGGATTTAGTGCCTAATTTTGATTGGACCCTAGTCAATGCTTGGCTCTGTGTTTCTTGCTGATTGGTGTGAATCAGCATTCTTCTCCGGTTGATGGGGGAACTGCTCACCCCTCCATGTTAGTAGTAGTTCCAATTTCACCGACCCGAAGGATAGATGTGTGGGCTTTTCCGTCGTTTGTATCTCCTGAGCCCTAAACTACAAATAGGTAAATATATACGCAAAGATTTCCTAAGCTGAAGGATATTTCGACAGATATTCATCTATTCCGGTGGATTCTATTCATAGTTGTGAAGAGAATAAAATTCGATACAAGTGGTAACAAGACATTTCATCACGATAAATTTATTTCGAAATTTTCACTTCAATCAAGTTATTATTTTGGTTTTACAGATTATTTATCAACATGGGTAATATTTGCTAAATTCAGTATGGGGCCGCTATTAACAGAATTCCTACGTTTTAAGTATCGGGTCGTTCGAGTCTAGTGATCAATTACCAACTTTTAGTCTTCCAGTTGTCCATTCTATTTAAAACTCCCGGTTAGCCATATTAACAGCTACCATACACCACCTAAATTAGTCAAATCAACGACAATGTTTGTTCGACCATTTTTACATGCAGTTCTTGATAATTCTGGACTTTAATTGTAAATTTAAAACTTCAAAATGATTAATTAATATTGGTTTCAACTACAGCCACTATTCTCCGTTCAATTGCAATATTTCTAACATTATTATTGCGTATTCCAATATTTACTCAAAGATTAATTTGTATAACGTAGTAATCAGCTGTCATGACGTCTGCCTGCTTTAAGGCAAACTGGTTTCTTTCTTCAAGGTATGTTTTGTGTAATAACTAAATTTGTGTAAGAAGTAATGTGATAAAACCTTTTCAAAATTACATATTAATGTTTCTGGATTATATCGTGAAAATTTCGGCAAGAAATATTGATTATTATAAAAATTGTGAACATTTTTATCTGCGAAACCAACTTTCGTTTTCTCTTAAATACTTCATAATGTGTAAAAGATAGAAGATACGAATTTGTTTGATTTCTACAACACAAGCTTTATTCTGTTCAAATCTTAAACGAAATTATTACTTCAACTTCTGGTTATAATGTTATACTCCGAAAGCAAATATTGTGTAAAATCAGATAAATAAATTGAATTTTGAAATCTTTATATTTCCTCAAACATTTTGAGTTTCTTTTCAAAGAACTTAATCAATTTAACCTCTCAGTTAACTAGGTATTACTTAAGGCATTAGTTAAGTAACCATATAGGCTACAGTGTGTGATATTGTTTGTGTTGTGCAGTGATTGAAACTGATTAACGTTTACCATGATATTCATTTAAATTAAACTACGTTATCCATTATTAAGTAAACTTTGAAAGCAATTGATACTAATTTATTCTCTACTTCGGTTATCCTAGCGTTTTGAGAGATGTGTTTTTAATTAGTTTAGGTTTGGTTCATTATTCTGTAGGCCAGTGGTAGGATTATTTCACCAGCTGTGATGTGAAAACTTGGGAAATGAACTATATATTGAATTTTGCATATACAGCGTTACGATATATGAAGTGACTCCATTATGTGATATGTGTGAATAGATTATTTGCATTTGCGTTAGATAATGACACGACGTTTAGGTTAGGTATGGACGGCCGTTCGTTGTGTTCGTCGTTTTTATTTCAGGAATTGCGATTCCAGACTACAGGTGTGGGCCATACTAAGGTAAAGGTAAGACATGGTCGTTTGTCACCCTGTAGTAAGTGATTAAAGATGCAGATTGAGTCACACATGAATTGTTATGCGTAGAATCATATGAAATAATTCCCAAGTACAAATTTTCGTTTTCTTTCTTTGACTATCGCTAATCCTAACCAGCTGGTACTTCAGAAGATGAACCGACGATCTAATTAAAAAGATTGGAGGTGTTGCCTTATCGGTATTTCCTCCCTCGTTCAGCTTTACTGTTTTTTAGCAGCAACCACAAGGATCTGGAATCTCTTTCCCAGAGAATCCTAAATCTTGAAGACATTTCTGCATCGCTCGCCTGGGGTGTAGAAAATGTTTGGAGCTAGAGTTTAGTCAGATGTGTTGCGTGGGTACTCTAATATTATACAAGTACTTTGGTACTCTAGGCTCCTGGCGACCCTATTCCTGGAAGGGTGTGTTGTGGTTACAGTTTCTGGCTATTCCCAGCCAGGATTGATCTGTGTGTCTACAGTATGTTCGGTTGAGTGAATGTCAGGCGTTTGCAGAGATAATAAGAACATTTCAAAATGGGATAACGGTCATCTTGGATTTCAAACTTTTGAGTGTTTAAAGGTTGAGTTTTCGTAATTCCATCTAGAACACACAAGTGTCCAAAATATAAAGTCGATTGGACAGTTGAAAGTCAAAAAAAAAAAAATCATTACATGATTAGAAAAAAAATCAAACACACAAACCAAACGGGGAGTCACGGTGCCTCAGTTTGTAGAGCGCTTATCTCTGATGCTAGGGGTCGTCGGATCGATCCCTGTTCATGCCATATAGGCTTTGTGGTGGACAAACCGTGTACTCCCGTTTCCTCCCACTTTCTTCATTCCACCAATTCATCCCATCATCATGAGCCTTAGTTGCCTAAAGGTCTTAAAATAAATTGCAATGAAAACTAAATGAATAGAATTCTGGTAAAAAGTTCGGATTAAAAGAAATTTTTACATTTATTTTGTATTAGAAGTTCAATAAATTGAAGGAAAGTTCGAATTAAAAGAGAATTTTTACAAATACTTTGTATTAGAAGTACAAGAGATTAGCACACGTTCGAATTAAACATGATCGAATTCTCCTAGTTTCACTGTATATAATAGGTAAGGTTAGAAGCATGGTACTCCGGAGGTTAAAATATCCCTCCCAGTCACCCCAGGTGAAACTTACGAGATCAGGTGAAGTCTTCCTTTGGTCAAACGACTTAGTCTGGTCGAAATTCTCAACATATTTTTAATATCTTCTACATCGAGTTGCGACAAACTGTCAATATTTATTCATTCAACTTATAGCCCTGTCCTATCTCAAAGAGATAATATTTATAATGTGCGAATACACCCTGAACACACATGATCGTTTCATTACTCTGGAGGCTACAGTTTACAAATTCCTTTCACAGTTTTGTTTCGCATTTTCCATAACAGATGTCGTGCGAAGTACACAATTGTAAATAAAAGAATGCCGACGTTTTTATTTTGTGCTACCGTACAGACATAAAAAGACCGTATTCAATGCACATGAGAATTTGTAACAAGGAAAGCAGCATTTAATGGTGTAATTATTATTCTCTTTTTTTCTTCACCACAAACCTCTCTTCTCGCGACTTAAATCATAATTCTCAGTTTAAAGACGGTAACATTAGAAAACACGCTAGAAAAACTGCAGGAACAATTTTTAGAAATGATATCAACCGGTGGGCCCTTTGACCAGGAAGTACAATTAGATCTGAAGTCCCATACACATAATATGGTCAAGGAGAAAAGTTTCCAAGCCCCAAAAGATGAATAGCACAGCAATATTGAGTCAGTGGTTAATGTCTATTTCTTATACTTATTTCTCCATTTTTTTTTTTTTTTTATCTTAAATAGTAAAACGCTAGCCTGCAAATAAAATACTAAAATATAACCGAAGATTAAAATAACTTACAGTAAAAAATACTGCTAGACTTAATACATAATATACCATAAATACTGCTAGACTTAATACATAATATACCATAAAATACTGCTAGA
>JAGDQP010022605.1:0-24904 GCA_022664845.1 Lepisma saccharinum
TTTTGCTTTTTTCCTGATCAACGAATGTCAGTAGTTATTTGAGGAAATTTTGCTGACAATGAGACAGTGTTCGCAACTTATATACACATCCCACAATCCTGACTGGTGTTTCACCCGGATTTTCTCAGTCACATGAGGTAAAATCCCAGATAGCACCTTCACACATAGCCACAGGCAGCCTCCCCTCCCATCTTACATTCTTATTCTCTCTCCTATCTTGACCTGAGCAAAATGCGTAAATGCCATTAAACTAATTACGTTCTGTACGAAACAACGTAATGAGACTGAACTATAGATTGTTTTTTAGAGTGTGCTTTACGACGCGTAACTGTTTTGTTGTTTTGAACTTCGATGACAAGAGGCACAAAGCAATCTTACGGCTAATGCTGTTTCAATACAAAGGCTATGTCGTCACCAGACCAGTAAAACACGGATTACACCGCAATCCTCACTCACTACCAGCCCTGATAATCCAGGTGATAAGGTTGCGAACTTTAGATAGACAATGGGTAAATATGCGTGTTCGAACGAACCCTGTGGACGACTATCCTGACACGTTTTTCTGGGTTCCTCCTCAGTTTCATCAAGCAAATGCCGAAATGGAACCTTAAGAAAGGTCCTGGCTGATGCCTTCTCCATCCCTTACCTACCCCACCCCACCCCAGCCTAAATCAAAGATGTCAAAAGGCCATAGATAAATTCAAGTTTGCAACAAAACTATAAGGTACAGTATGTTATAATTAGGGAACTAACAAGTATACGCGTAAAAACACCAAAAGAAACATCTAGAAACGAAATGACATGCAACCCTACCAATTGTTTCTGACGATAGCAGGCCTGGCCTATTTCTCATTCCAACCTATCCGCTGGCCTCTTTCTGCCCTTCTTTTCGTTTTCCGTCTCTTGTTGTCATTAACTTCCAGGTCTCTTTTCTTGAGAACCAAGTGAAGGGTACAGGAGAAGAACCAACCAGGTCCAAAATATAAACTTTTCAGGGTAATGAAAATGCACCTCACAACATCTATTGTTTTGTCCTCTACTCGGTCACCGAATCAAGATTTAGACCAAGTCACCTTTGTTCGGATCGAACCGGGTCATCAAAAGTGACCCAGTTTCTGCTCTGGCATATTTAAGATAGCTATGAAAGGAATGGAATGACAACAGAATCTGAATTTAAGATATTTTGGACCCTGTTTGTATTTACTCTGTATCCTTTTGTGCGTAGGATTGTATGATAGTTCGTTTCTAGACTTTTCTTCCGGACTTTATTAAGCAAAGTAGGTTATATTTTTCCTCTTGGCATGGTTGTGATCAGCGGAAAATTAGCCAGAAATTCAGGCCTTGGTTCAAATACCGACAAGAATAACCATTGAGGAGCAAAACGTTTTGTCTCTGGCCCAATGAAATAGATATTTCGTTCAGTTTGAAGATAGCTGAATCGTGAAGTTAATTATAAGCTGTCGTACTTATAAATTGAAAACAATATAACCGTGTGAAAAGAATGAAAACATTTTTTTTCTTCCTTCCTTCTTCCCTGAAACTGGGACTTCTATTCGTCCCGATAATTATTTTCGGGATACCCGGGACGCAGATCTCAATTCTCATACGGTCCCGGATCTTCTCCGGGAGGAATAGCAACTCTATCTATTTAAAAGACAATACTGAAAAGTTACTGGCGTCAAGTGTCAACGGGAGGGGCCCGGATGTATATATGTATATATGTGTGTGTGTATGTATGAGAGAGAGAGAGAGAGAGAGAGAGATCATTCGGTGCATGGTGAAAAATTATTCCATTTCACACGCGAAGTATAAATTTTCGTGCTACTTCCTTTTCACTCGATGAGAGATGGGCGGTATCTGTTAACGACAAACTTAAACAGTTGGACATAAATTCTTACACCATATAAACCGGGGAAGGCGAAGAACACCATGATAAGTTCATGTTTATACATAGCAATATAAGAGAATGAAGTATCAACCAAATAAAATATGGACCCACTCACACAGACATCGTTGTTGTACTGTCTAGAAAAGAATAGAATGGTTACACATTTTTAAAATGTAATTCCAGCTGAGCGCGATACTTTAACCAATAAGATTTTTGAAGAGTTTTACTTACAGTAAGTGGGCACGAAAAATATTATAATATTTTTTTAAATTATTTTTGTCTTCATGCGAATATATATTGTAATTATAGGGCTGTTCCGTTTCTGGTGAATAATGTATATCTTTTTCTTTTCAGATTTCCGAATTGAATAGTGAAGTCACTCGTTTACTTAAGGTAAGTTTCTGCCACCGCATGCCCTTAAAAAACAGAAACGCAAAGGAAAATTAAGCGGATATTATTGTAAATTTTCTTCTGGGAGAAAACCTCATATTGAAATATGCTCGGTAAAAGTAACGGATAATATTGCCGAGCGGCCGTAGGTCAGTTGGTAGAGCGTTTGGCTTTGCTTTCGTGAGGACCTAGGTTCGATCCCAGCGATGACTACCCTGACTGAGTTTTCTCCAGAATGCATACCCTCAAATACCGAGATAGTACTTTAAACTTAGGCCCTGAGATCCGCATCCATTCATCTACCCTATTCCGGCCTGAGTCATAGATTCCTAAAGGGGATAAAAATTTAATTCAAATAACTGATATCACGTTGCTACATTTATAATTACACTGACATGCTGCTAATTTCTGTCTCAATTTAAATAGGGTGTGTAATAGAGATCTTAGGGCAAAATGGGTTTTAGCAAATAAAATCCTTTTGAGTATCTTGATCTTAGTTCTCGGCATAATCATCATTAACAGCAATAGGCCTACACCAATTCGATAAATTAATTTTTCATGAATTTGTCGTAGAGTTCAGGACTAAGAGCAGTACCAACAGCAACCTTAACTTGTGCATTAGAGCTGTAGAGATTGTTCTTCGGCTCTTTTTAACTTAACTTTGCAGGGCGCAAGATCGGGGCTGTACACCGGATAATTAAGTATTGTGCCCCTGTAAAAGAGTATCCAGAGGGCGTTGGCTAGTGCAATGCCTAATGTTACTGTGCTGAAGAATGATATCTATTCTTGTACGTGTCCTGTTTTGACGTATCCGCATGCATCTCGAAGTTTTCACCCATCGGGAACTCCACATCGTTTTTCTTATAAAAAATTCAAGATAAACAGTTTAAATATTGGAAAATTTACTAAACCACCATGTTTCGCCTAATTGCTTTCGGCTTTTTGAAGTCAAAAGAAACTAAGATACAAGGAAATTCTTACATGCTTACACAAAATATAGATATGCAGTTGCCGGGAAACTTTAGCAGGGAGAACTATGTGAAAATATTATTTGTATTAGCACTGAACATTTAGCAAAATTACAAAGTATATAGAAAATACAAATTAATATATAAACAACAACAACAAAAAAAAGAGAGTTATGTTTTATTCAAATAGGTTTTTAAAAACTTAATGGTGTTTTGTGATGTAGATTACCACCGTCCGCACAGGATATCGGCTCGATATTCTGTGCTGCTAGAGAAGAAATTGTGTACTCTTGTCTGATAACTCTTTCTGATTTTTTCTCCGGCGTTTAAAGGTACTTCCCCCCTACCCTCACTGTATAAAGTTCCTTCAACCAGTTTACAGCAAAAAGTCAGTCAACTGACTGCGTGAAATATTCCAGTGATGTTACTGACGAAAATCAAAAACCTTTCAACTTCTCATTTAGTCAACATTAGTCTCCGTTCTTACGTAAGCAACTTCTGGCCAACGTTTCAAAGACTTTCATGTTTTCTGTCATCAATCCTTTTTTTAAATCGTCTTTCATGCAATACAATCTTCTCTTTATTCTTCCTTTTTCTTCACTTTCTGTTCATCAATCGGCTTCTACATCTTTTCGTCTTTTGGCATAGTCATTCAAGTCTTTAGTTCTTTTTCACGCTTTATATCTTCATAAATTTGAAACGTATAATTTTGTTTCTCTGGCAACTTTGATGTTTGGTGTAATTCCTTTTATTTTCTTCACGATTTTCTTCATTTCATGTTCTTAAAAATATTAAGAATAATACTGACCGATAATAGTCTAAATAATAACGATAGTGTAAATCTACGTAATAGTCTGGAGAATCCTCTGTTTGAATGTTCACAGAAATTAAAAACTTTCTTACTTTCGTGAGTATTATTACTGCAAATTTCCATCCAACTAATTAATTGCTTTAATTTATCAGGAAACTGCCTAAATAATTTACAGTGTTTTTAATTTTTGGTTATGTTTAAATGTTAGCTCAAAGGCCAATCCGTGTGGTCTAGTGGTAATGGTCATTCGGCTCAGTTTGTATAAGACTTTGGTCAACTTCAGGAAGGGGGCTTACTTTGCAATCCATCCTGACTAACCGTTCTCATTGCTCTCTCAAAGTACCACCAACCTCATGAATATAGACCGCCGATTTTCTCGTCTCTTTCCAGAAAAGTTGTGTTCTCTGTCCGTAGAATTACTCATCAATTCCCGAAAGAAAGAAAAGGGTAACTAAAGTAAATTCGTTCCAAAACACTCAATTTTCATGTTAAAGACACCGTCTTTATGTTAGCAATATACTTTTATCATGTCTCTCAAATCGAATGAATATTTATTGGTCGAATCTTCGTCTCCATATTTAAGTTGTGACTCTCTTTCCGTGTCACACTTTGCAACTTAGACTTAATATAACTTCTCCATATTTATTACTTTCAGGGACTCTAATCTGGAAGAGATAGGGAGAGAGAGAGAGAGAGTCACACTCTTTTCAAACTCAATTTGACAGCCCTGCTAAGGGTGAAAAGATTATCCCTGAAAGTATCCACGCTGATGCTGGCTCGTACACACTTGGCTCTCTGCACTCTTCTCCGCCGACCTCGTTGACTTTAATCAAGGACGTTGTCATCCTTCAGAGATATGTTTCCCGCTTTGCATAACCAATTTCCAGGTTGCTAAAGGTGCAGGCGTCTCGCTTAATAACTCATGTGCGAGCCAAGGAGAAAAGAAATGGAAAATGCCTTTGAGATGAAAATGCCTCCGAATAATTGAATTAAATTATATGCTCCTATTTTGAAACATTACATTAATAATAATAATAAAAAAATGGAAATGAAAAATGGCTAACCTTTCCAGTAAACTACTTCATTTAAATACGAATCGGAGTTGACGAAGCTAACTAAAGTTTTTTCTTGTTAAAATCTTCCATATCTCAAATAGATTTTAGCATTATTGATAAATCCATTTGATATGGGTAGACCTATCTCCATATATTTACACATTTTGGTCTCACAGTATACGGCTTCATGTTATCTATCTACCTACTAAGATGTATATAGAGGGTTATCAAAGAAAAGTGTTACATACTTTAATTCGAACATAGAGAGGTATGCACACAATATTATCCTGTAGAACAATGTTATGAAAACGTTCTAAAGAAAGGTAAAGTTTGTTACATACTACATTACAGGAGTCGCCGTAGGTTAGACGGTAACGTGCCTGATTACGAATCGGGCGGCCCAGGTTGAAATTCCGGTCAGGACGCTGAAGACTTTTCTTTAGTGCTCCCATGCTTGACGCTCTAAGGTGCACTCAGCCTCCTATCAAATCGAGTTCTAGTGTGTTCTTGTTATTCCTAGGCAACTTGAGGTAAAGGCGGTCGAGTGTGGAACTGACCACCGTAGGTCGAGAATATGTGGAGCGCTACCTCCAGACGCCTCATGCGTAGTTCACTCCACGGCGCATGCGTAAGATACTTTTTTTATATACTAAATTAACGCACCAAACTTCGTACACTGAACCTACATTTCATACGGCGGTCTTGTGGGGATATGCTCTTGCACCATCTTGAAACAAGACGGAAAACTACTACATTCAACTTTGATCGCGAACCAATGGATAGATTTTAATAACTATTTAATTTAAAAGCTCACTATTTTAAATGTGTTGTATTTAGCAATATACTTGCGGTTTTCTATCCTTTCTTACAGCTTTTAATTTTTAGTAAAATAGTAGCAATAGAATTTGTTATTAGTAAATTTTAAAATAAATAACATTTACTCAAACCTGACTGATTTTGTAGAAATATGACTTCAGAAACTTTTTAAAATGTATCTCATAACTTTTACTTTGGTGTACGAATGTTGAATTTTGATTGAAAATTGGCGAAACTATAGCGTTAGGACTTTCACATTTTTTACCAAAATTATAGTGGTGACACCTGAATTAATGTTAACATCGAGGAGTTGACATATTACTTTTTTTAAATCTCTGAAAAGTAAATGAATCAGTGAGTTCGGAATGGGAAAAGCTTTGAAGAGCAAGATTTGTCAGAAGTAAAGAAAAGATATCCGTGTTCTTAAAGTGCTAAAAATTTGATATTGCAAGACTACAGGAAAGGGTGCGATGTCCACTTTCCGGCGAAACTGAGATTTTTACACAATCGTATTCTATTAGCTCGACAGTATCACACAGCACAACATAAAGTGAAGAAAAGTACATAGTTACGCACAAATATCAGGTTAAAAATTACCTGTGCAGGGAAAGAAAGGGAAATATGCAGCCTAAACAGGGAAAGGATGGGTAATGTATGTGTACCTCAATCAGGAAAAGAAGTACTGATCTGGCGCGAAAATGGGCATTCTTTTCGTAAGTTTTTTTTTGACCAATCCTAAACCTAAATCACAGTTGTTATGGTAGTGTCCACAGACAGAAAATTAAAAACGAGTTCCGAAAGAGACGCCGGAACAAGTTGTTTTTATTTCTCCAATGGATACTACTGAATTTAGTTACTCGATTTGATCAACTCTTCATGATAACTAAAGGGTTTGAACCTGGACACACACTGGTAAGAGCTGCGTTTGATGCTAACTGGTCTAAACAATTCCGTTGTACTCTATATTATTGATTTGATCGTAATCCTTCTGTAGACAAATTGTAAGTTCGACACTTATTTGTATGATTGAAGAATGAATCGTCATGAAGATAGAAGAAATTAAGGCATTCCAGCCCTTCTAGTGCATCAATAACCATCACTTAAGTTTTGTCCAATGTCCAATTTTCTATCTTCATTATGTAGAATTTTCGACTGACGTACATTTGTAATTTCGTAGCAGTGGGATTACTAAAGTTAATGTAAAAAAATTACCATTAACTCTACTTGTGCCTGTATGAATCACTACTTAACCAAGTCACAATTTTTATTAGCAACTTTAAATTATTAGTAACTTTTAAATAGTTTACTTTTCATTTTCTTAAAGAAGATGCGTAGGCCTATATTTAAAAAATATTTTTGTAGATTGACAGACAGACAGACATTTATCAAATACGAGAAATAAATGAATTCAGAGAAAGAAGAACGAGGACAAACCGAAGGTATATCAGACATTGCTGATCTGATAGATAATGTTTTCTTAAAAGGAAAACATGACAAAAATAATAACATAACGTTTGTAAGAAAGAATAGTGATTTTAGAGTACAAAGTAGCTTTAATATTTCGAAATAACGTGAAATTCTTGACTATTATTTACAAATTATTATAGTTTCCTCTGACATGGAAGACAATTGTCCTAATTTCTTTAAAATAAACTTGAAATTTATTTGTTGCTATTTATTTAAAAATGAAACAACTTCTTTAACTCAAAATAAGTATTTGCATTACAATAAACTCACAGAAAACAAAGTAGACATCGTAACTTATAGTCAAAACGGTTTACAAGAGACAAAACCGTAGAATGCAGTTTGTATTTGTAAGCAAGACGTTTGTTCCTTGATGTCATCTACAATCCTGTCATCTACAAACACAAAGCGAACAGTAATGAACAGTTAGACAAGAGCTAAATTAACATATTCCAATGCAACTTCTCTACCAACTGTAATAATTTTCTAGGTTTTCTTTTTGGTCATAATGTGTACAATGTATAGACACAGCAAGAAAAAAAAAACGACGTTGGATAACTAAAATTTGTTAAGGCTTTAGATATTCTTGGACTAACCGAATAATATTTAAGAATGTATAATACTTTTAGTATTTATAAAATAAACACAAAACTTAAAATATAATGAAGAATTGTAATTATACTGTGTTTAATGCTAAGAGTGTCGGAACATGGCCTGAATGTTTTTGCGGAAATAACGATCTCGTATTCTCTGCTTATTGTCTTCTACTTAACGTTTACTGTGTACTTTTTTGTAACTAAGCTCTTCCTAAGTTTCTGGACCGATGACCAATTTCTGTACAGTGATAGTCGTTGTAGTGGAGAAGGTTTTATAGATTAAGAAATTAACAAAAAGTTGTATCGTTTCCATGTTAACGGTACCCAAAGAAAAGCGGATTTTTACGTATTACACAAGAACGGTTGGACCTATTACATCCAAACTCAGTATTCTGACAGAGTGTGTAATCCACCATGCTTTAGCTGCACCAGAACTTTCACATTATTACCGTTTCCATGATAACGAAACTCCCCTAGCAGTACAGAATGTTGGGCTAATGTCAGCCCAATACTAGACCAATGGGCGCATTCAACGGACGAAGGTAGTAGCGTTTTAAGTGCTGATAGAGCGTTTTAATTGTATTGGTTGCTTCCTACAGGCAAACCAATAAGATTCAAGCGTTCTCTCAGCGCTTCTTAGTGCTTCCTTAGTCCGTTGAATGCGCCCAATATCGCCAAATAGCGATCAATGTTGCCCCGTATTGGGTCGATATTCTGTGCTGCTAGGGTCGCGCCTCATGTGAGAACGTTTACACTAAGTTGCTTCAAACTTATTGCTAAGTATTGCAAACATATTTCAACAAAGAAGTCTTCACAAATTTTTGTCTCACAGCTTGTGTCGTTCCCGGAAATAACAGATTATACAGGAGAATGATTTGACTGAATATTCTTAGGGTAGGCGCACACTAGAAAAATAAGTTGCATTAGAACAAAGCGGAAGAGAGCGGTACTGTACAAAACTCATGTAGGCAGCGCTCTGGTTCACTGTGCTAAGTGGGTGCTAATATATGGAATTTGCACAGCTATTAGACAAAAAATATAAAAAGTCTGTGGTCCTCACCGATTTGCTCCTTTGGTGTGCCTCTACCCTTATATATATATTTCGAAGGTTATCCGCAGTATGTCAAAAACTAGCACAAAATCTTGAATTCAATTTCTTTATGGCCTTTAGGCAGCTATGACTCTGGTCGGAATAGGGCAAGGGAAAAGATGAGGGAAGAAGTCAGCCAAGGCGTAAGGTAAACATACCATTACGACAATTTCCTGGCGTGACTTATGAAAAGCCGTAGAAAATATTCAGTCAGGATAATCGGCAGCTGGTATCGAACACAGGACCTTCCGAATTCGAAGTTAACGCTCTACCAACTGAACTACGGTCACCCGGTAGCTAAAACATCTTCCAAAGCTGTTTGATGATCATGGCCTTTGAGAGAGAGAAGGAAAGAAGGAGAAGGAGAAGAGGAAAACGAAAGACTAATCGAAAACTGAAAGAGAGGAATCATTTGCCATGGGAAACATTTTGCCAAACAGATGTTACGTTCTTTTGAGCTCCGCCTACTTAGACAAAAGTGGAAGCACGCACAAAGGATGTTATCAATTACCTTTGTTTTCATAAACAATACTTTTAATTACATTTCTACGTGCGCTATGGTACTTTGTATTCAACAGAATAGTAGACTCCATGATTGAAATATTAATTAATAATTTAAAAAGAAACACACTATATTTATTTTATACTTATTTATTTTTAAAATACGTGGACATGTTTATTATCATTGTTATGGTTACAAAGTACTGCCCATACGTCGAATAGAATTTTGCTACAATGAAAACCGTAGTTAATGAGGAGATGAAAATGTAAAATATTACACAAAGAGTCAATTAACATCAGAACTGTCGGAGATAGCAAAAATGTCTCTAGTGATAACTGTAACCTATTTCTCTGCCAAATTTGTTTGAATCATTCCTAATCCTCTTCCCTTCCAGAACGTGGTGCAGTTAGAAATATCGCTGTTGAAAAGCACCTCACCTCCATGATCATCTTGAACAACGAAGACATCATCAATCCAGAAGTAGTGCCTTAACAGACAATATAGTATCCTTCTCAATTCAGGTAGTTCAAGAAAGAATTGTACCGTCAAGTCTCAGAGTCTTCTATGACTTCTTTAAGAAAATTAAAAAAACTTTTTTTTTTCGGAAAAAACATTCTACCGAAATATTCCTTCTTAATGTTCATTGATGATAATTACAACTAAGGCTCAAAATGCTGTACCACATTTAACAAATCATATCTTAATAGTTAATTAGATATTTGGGTGTAATTTGTGATGTTCCATGGCGTTTGTACAGGGTGTACAGCAATTTGAAGACTTTAAAGAAAAATCGAAAATTCCAATATTTAGTTGTTGGCTTTTTTAATTTATTTTCTTCTGTAACATAGTACGTACTTGTTGGTTATAACTTTGAGTAACCATTTCTAGGCATCACAAAATTACCTTAAGGAGATTGGAACTGTTACTCTCACTGTAACAACAACAGAAAGTTGACTGTTTCTTTAAAATTCTTCATATTTAGATCCCATTTTATCAAAAAGGACATTAAAAATAATTTTTCAGTGTAGCTGAGATGAGCAATGTGTTCTAAATGCTAGACAAGTTTTATTATCAAACAGTCATTTTATAGCCAAATATTCTCTGCAAAATTTTGTTATTTTGAAACGTCTGCCATATTTGGACACCATTTTTACAGAAAACACATTCTCAGAAAAAAAAAAAAAGAGGGGTTTTCACTACAATTGACAATTTTATGTGATACTGACTAACTTGCTTTAGATTTTACAACTAAATGTTGTCTGGAAAACAATTGTGCTTGCGAGACACTCCGGAGCTTCTTGCTTTGACGGAAGAGAAAATGAATTATCGATGACTCAATTAACCTCTCCCGAAAAGTTTCGCGAACGTAATTTTTTGTGGGAAACAGTCGTAAAATCTAAACTAAGGTCTGGTCCGAGTGACATGGGAGTAATATTTTGACTTCGCAAAGTACACAAAAATATGTAGCATATAAATAAGAATGGCTCGTTTATGTTAATTAGTTGATCAGACATGTTTTGTTAAATGTAGTACAGCATATAATCGTTTTGGGTTTTTAATAATTATCAACAATGAAATTTTGGCAGGAATATTTGAGAAGACTTTTTTTTTTCGGAAAAAATACTGGTTTCTTAAATTTACACAAAGAGCTCATAGAAAAATAATAACGAAAATATATTACTTGGCCTGTACATGCTTTGCGTGAATTGATAAGGAACGGATCTGTAACGAAATAGTTCAATAAGGGAATATTAACGAGATTGTATGATGAAATCATTGAATGAAATTCAAAATTATTGACTTCAGAAATTTGTTATTGTTTGTATCCTCTCACACTACCACAAAATATCGAACAACATTATTTGTAAAAAAAATAAGTATTCCAGTTATCAAAAACCCTTCATATTCTCCGGATTCAGCACCCACAGCTCCCGTGATGAACCTTCTTTTTCGACTGGGATAGGATAGGTAGTTGCAAAGGGCCTTTCTGTAAGTACCAAAGCAGCATTTATCGGGGTAAAACTGAGGGAAACCATCTAGATTCTTAAATGGTTAAGACTTATAGCAGGACTTAAACCTGTGTTCTTGTTCAGTGCTGATCGTAAGTCCATGTCTATTAGCACTGAACCACAGAGGAAGTTTAAGTTTCATATTAAATTCAATGTTAATTATTTTCTTATGTTTTTCCTCCATTCATACACTTTTTCATAGTGTAATTAGTGTTCTGTCTTATTAGAAGACTGCCTACCTTTTTTAAATGTCTTGCAATGTTTTTTTTTTGTCTTCATTTTTCTCTTAAGATGATCATACATTCGTCTACTAATTAGAGTACATAATTTTGTTTTCCTTTTTTTTTTAAAAATAATAGCTTTTATCATAAATGTTACAGCTCGAGATTTTTCGTGCTAAAGAAAAAAGGAATTAATAGAACGGAAAGGAGAATGCAGCAAAATGAAATTACTGGAAATGGTTGAAAAGGAAATTAAAGTGTGGGAAAGAAATAACAATAAAGTCGTAAAAAGGGAAATTTTATATCTGAGTGTAATGTAGAAACACATGCTGAAAAAAAAAACTGTAGAGGGAAAAAGAAAGTAATCTTAAAAGGATATTCAATATATCTCTCTTTTTGAAAACTTAAGACCAAAGCAAGACAGTAAAAAGGGAGAAAAAGGGTTAGTTTTGTGGCCCTTAAGGCGAAATGACTTCCACTTTTATTTCGCTTGAGTGACAGATGAACGGCTCTGTGGATTCTGACGTAATAATCCTGCCTCGATGAGTGTTTGTTTCGCGTGTGGTAAGGAACTGCCGAGTTTTATTGATCTAACTGTGACCTCGAAAAAGAAGTTTCCAATATATTTGCAATTTCGTTGCAATCCCGCACCCCACAAATCCCCTTTTTCTCCTCTATAAGAAATATATCCTTAGGGAACGACACAAAGTCTCCTGTTTCAAAGGAACGTCAGTTTATGTAATGGGGAGAGCGACTAATAGCGTTTTCGATGTTATTTGGAAATTTTTGGTTGTCAAACAGTCTCTCTTAATGTCATCTACTCTTGTAAGGCTTCCACAAAAGTTAATAAAATATCAATTTTTAGTCTTTTTATTATTATTATTTTTGTTGTTGTTCTTTATTCTTTAATAACAATATTGAGAGTGATGACAAGGTAAATGTTAATGTTTCCAGATTAAATAGATGAGATGTTTTTCAAGTGTACATGTAAACTTTACATAAGTTATTCAAATAATGGATGTGATACTTTTTATTAAACAAGAATCCAGTAATAAATAGGATTCTTTTGTTGCAATAAAATCATATTTATTTTAAGTTCTGTCACACTATCGTCTTCATGAAAGCAAGTATATTGAACGTAGCTTCACGATTTGAAAAGAACGATCACGAGTTACCCAGCCGCTTCCAATCTGGTGATGACCAACGCTGATATCATTTAGTATCGCACCTAATCTCTTCCACATATGACTTCTGAAACTTCTCTCTTCCCGTCACATTTACTTCATATGCTCATAACATTATGCTTCTTGCAGATACAGATTGTCTTTGAGGTATTTTGTAATTATATGCTCTTCAGTCGGGGAAAAGTCGGACATAAAGGGAAGGTGTAAAGTGAAGGCTTATCCATATCTCATACTAAGAGAAAGAGTGAAGCCAAAAAGCAACTGAGCATTGACTAAGGTGTCGCACCTGATTGGTTAGCAGACAATAACAGAGCTTGGTGTCATCTTTGTTAGACGAAAACATTGTTTTCGATTGGAGTAAGTGCGCTAACTAAGCGGGACTAAGCTGTGACGTTTGGCTTCATGTTCCTGGCGAAATCGCATATCCTCTATTAGAACAATGTTGAATGAAACCTACATCTTTTTTACTGAGCATGGATGTTGTTTTAACTTGAGATTTCATAGTTTTTCTTCTTTATGGCATTGATCTCTAAGATCGTCAGAATCTTAACAGATTATATGTATATAAACTGTGCTTAGTAGTTTTGTGCTGAAATGTTTAACCTAATACATCTTCAGATGATACCTTTTACAGCTAGGGGTCATTAACGGCGTTAAGATTTCTCAGAGGAAACCTTTCCAATCGAAAGTTAATCACTACTATCCTCTGATGATGGAAATCCGGAGCACTTCCATCCTCTTACGAGTGTGTTCGTCATGCGGAAGAAAGTTCAAAACTTAACATTCACAAATACATAATTATGCTTTTCTGAAGATGCTTGCACAGTGATATTTAAAAATTAGATATCTACTCGTGCCAAGCTTTTGAATTGAGTATGTAGCTTATTCGTTTGAATACATAATTACGCCTTATTTCTTTAATTATTTGTTGTCTCATTTTTATCAGAAGGCAAAACAATAAATAGTTTCTAATATTGTACGATATTTTTCACATCACAAAGGTATTAGCATGTAATGTTGTTTGTAGTTTTGCAACACTATTCATGAAAGCTTAGTTCCGATTGAATACTTCATATATTTACGCGGTGGACAAAAATTAGGGGGTCAATACTCTAGGAACGAAAACTTCTCAACAATATAAGAAAAATGTATCTTTATCATCTATCAAATTCCAGTTAGTTTTGGAGCAACAGGTTTCCAAAATCATAGGAAAATGTTATTTTCAGCTTAATATATCAGTAGAGCTAATGTGGCATGCTAAGGTCAAAAGTTCCAACCTGCTCTATCCAAAAACGCATATTCTGACATTATCCAATAGCTGCTCAAAGGATTCCGCGAAGGAACTAAGGAATTCCCAGAAATTCTTTGAAGTAAAGATAGACCGAAATGTGTATGAATTAAACGACACTACAGCAGGAATTCATTTGCGGAAAGTCAATATCTCAGACTCCCTTTATCAAAAGATTTTAAAAAGCATATGGATCATTGCTACATAACCAACAGGAGTAAGATTTACATACATTCAACGAATGAACACATCAAAATTTATACAAACTTCCTACGCTGAAAGATTTTTATTCCTGCGCTGATCGCCTTTACCTTGTTAGTTCCTTACCAACCAATCAGATTACAGCATTTATATGACAACATTCAGTGTACGTTATAGTTGAACCAAAGTTCGGATTAAATCCGTGATTACCTAGTTCTGTCTTTGATGTTGACGGTGCAACGAAACAGAACGTTGATTCGTGGATCGAGGTAATTTACGGATCACCAAATCATGAACACTTTTCAGCAACCGGGCATAAGACTAGTAAAAAAGCAACTGTCCAAACTCATTCAATTCAATTACTTTCACAGCTCTGAAAGTTCCCGTAGTAACTAGAATGCATTTATCTTTTGCGATCTTTGGAATTGAGTGAGCGAGATGGTACCATTTAATGCAATGATTTAGAAATCTAATTTATTCTTGTGACAACGTAGACAGTAAATGTTTAACATTTCAGTGTGGTTGAAGCCCTAAGGACATTCGTTTGACTAGGTTTGTTATATTCGGTTCAATCCTTCCTTCGTCATACTCGAAAATGTTTTTCATAATTGAGTCTTGCTACAGTAAATGTTTTAAGCCGAACATTTCAATACGATTGAGTGTGGATGGAATGGTCAAATTATTCCTATGTAATTCTCGATTATGTTTTTAGCAATTGAGCCCATTCACCGTAGAAACGTTACATGTTCTAACACTGTAATGTGGTTAAAGTCTTAAAGCATTTACCTAGTTCAGTGATGGCCAATCTACGGCCCGCAAGCCAAATCCGGCCCGTATCTTTTGACTTTCCAGCCCGCCACATACGTTGCATTTGTTTATCATAAACATGTCGACAGAAGGTTTTATTTTATTTCTCCTTGTTAATCTATACATTAAATTAATTTTTCGCAACTGACAAAGACAGGATGCAATCCATACTAACAATATTATGTTAATAATTATAAATACCAAAAAAACTTTTTAATTCTTTCATTTTAGACTCTTGCTATTTCTACAAACATTAATTGTCTGTATTTGTAAAGGATTTCCTAACTTTTGCGATATTTGCGTTTAAAAGCTGCAATTAAACGACGCGTACGATTTGTATACTTCTTATATCTGACCCGCGAATATTGTGTTAAATTGTAATGACCCATCTAGAAAACAAAGTTGCGCATCATTGGTCTACATCATTAGGTCACGTTTGGCTAAAATGGGAACAACCATTGCTAAGTAATACAATACGTTTTTTTTTGTTAATTCAGTCTTGTTACCATGGAAAAGACAAATGTTCTAACATTCTAATACTCTTCAAGTCTTGGGAATATTTCCTTACGGCAGCTTGTCATATTTGGCTGGAATTGAATTAATCCTTTTTATGTAATGTTAGAATATATGTATGATAATTCAGTCTCGTGGGACCTTGATGGCTCAGTGGTAGAACACTCACCTCTAGAGCGTGGAGTTCTCGGTTCGATTCTGGCTCGTGCCACGTGGGTTTTGTTCTGACAAATACTGTGTGCGTGCGTTCTCCCGTTTCTTCCCACTTTCTTCATTGTACCAATTCCCCCATCATTATTTATTGCGCCTGAGATAAAGTTGCCTAAAGGCCTTAAATATTAGAATATTTCGTTCTCATTACCACGGAAACTGTAAGCAGTTTAATATTCTAATGTCACTTAAGTCCTGAGAAATGAAGCAAATTTGTCCAATCATTCTCACATGAGGCGCGAATGTTCTAATCATTGAGTCTTGTTACCATGGAAAAGGTAACAAGCTGAAAATTCTGGCCGTTAAAATATGCAAGGTTGCCAGCTCCATCATAATAGCAATTTTGGAAAGAATTAGTCAAGTCGTCCTTACTTAAGTGCGAGAAAATAAGTTTTTCTTAAAATGCCGCTATCATGAAACGTACAATTTTTCATTAATCTTAAATTATGACACCCTTCTCCAACACAACTACAACAATTGTTCGGAAGTTAGTGAATATCGATCAAGATTTTATTTTGATAAGAAGTATCATACAAAGTGAACTCACAAGGTTTCGTTTGATTTGTTTGCTCAGCTTCAATACGTATCTAATCTTTAATATTTTGTCCTTTGATTTGAGAAAGTAAAAAATTTCGATGACTTTTGCTCGGGTTTATGCCTCAAATACCTTATGTTTTTATGTAAAGTCTTTCAATTGTTTCATCGACTTATCTGGCTACATCATCAGAGACGTCTATGATGATGTCGGCTGGTGTGTACATGAGTTAAAAACCCGAATAAAAATCATCAAGTATAAAACGTGGACGTGAAAGCTTAAAGTATGGCTAAAATATTTTGTTTAATATAGATACTGTTCGATATTACCTCCAAAATCAAGGAAATATTACAAAATTCTTACCAGCTTGTCTATCCTTTCCTTTCCTTTCCTTTCCTTTCCTTTAATAATTGGACTTATTTATTCTGATATAAAATCATCTTTGCTTATGGCGCGCAGATTTACAATGCGGACAATCAGGTTTCCAAGCGGATAGGTCTTCATCTCGTAAGCGCTTGGCTCGTAATTAGAGATTGTTGAGTTCGAATCGCTAGCAGGCCATTTTGACTAATTTTTTTCGTAGTCACAACAGAAAATGTAGATATGATTCTTTGATTAAAGACCAGATCTGCCCTTTTTCTTGTTCTGTTTTCTCATAGTTAGAGTAAAAACTAATGACTTAACGTTGAAGATTTGTTTAAAAAAGCATTAAAAATAAAGTGGATACATAAGGCTAAGCAAATAAGGTTGCATTTCTAAAAATTATATTTTATTCCGTCAAATATGCAAATTTATCTTATTGAAGTTAAGGGAATTCCTATAAGTGAGAAGCAGAGGAGCTCTAAATATAAACCATACATGAATTGAAACTTTGAAGATCAGGTCAAAACTGCTCTCGATGGGAAAATTCTGCAGGACTATCGAATCGCGTCTCTTGAGATGTTTTGTGCTTTTCGTTTTAGTGCACTTGCCTCGCGAAGAGCTTTGGTAGTTACTAGTACCCAAGGCAAGCGTTAGCTACGCATATAACGCCGCTCACACGTGCCATATAAGCACTTTGCATATCGACGATTACAAAGAACCAGAGCCTAGCATATGACACACACAATACATCTTATCATTCTGCAGAGGACAGTAAAAATAACCTCCTTTCTCTCTCTCTCTCTCTTGTGTAGATGTTCCTTTTTCAGACACTCTTTTTTCTTGTTTCATTTTGCTTTATTTTGTTTAATTTATTTATCTGTTGCTCATTTTCGCAGTTTCAGCCATTGTTATCAACTTCTCAACTGAAAAAAAATATCTTCTGTTTGAACTTCCTCTCTCATAAAATCAGCTCAAAACTTTTGTCTCTATACTTTGAGATAAGAAATAATAAAAAAAATGACAGCACAAAAAAGTTATAAATTTGGAGAAAATTAGATTCAAAATATTTTTGTCCATACCGAAACAACAATTGTATGTTTGCGAATAGTAAATAGCGAGAATTTTAGAGTTCTCCGCAAATTTTACACCAAAAGTATTTCAAATTTCTACATACATACTACGGAACTTCTGCTAGTTGGAATAATTTTAGAATTCTCATGTCATGTTTTACTGATAAAACTAATAAAATACCGTAGAGATTGATTATAGCCTGAAGTCAGTAGAAGTCAATTTTACTAAGTAATTGTAATGAATTTGAATATCTTGGACTACTTTAGAAAGCGATATTAAATAGGATTAAAAAAAAAACACTTAAATACTCATACCATTATAACTAACGAGCAATTCGGCTTCAAAGAAAAACATTCCACTACCCACCAAATTGTTACATTACAAATTCAACAAAAACGAAAGCACATGCGCAGTATTCCTTGATTTAGAAAAGGCTTTTGACCGAGTCTGGACAACAGGCCTTCTCTATAAACTTATACAAGCAAAACTTCCAGCTCCCTACGTCCACCTCATCAGATCATACTTAAGAGATAGAAAGTTCTTCGTGTCAGTAAACTCACAATCTTCCACTACCAGAAACATTGAAGCAGGAGTGCCCCAGGGATAACTTCTTGGACCTACACTGTTTAATATCTACAATAATGATATGCCTAGAAATTACGTAAGTTATTAACAGCCATAGCTCTTTAGCTCTTTAGCTCTTTAATCTCATTTCAGCTAGAGCAACATGACCGAGCAGTTTCTCCGGACTTGCGCGCACGCGCTATGCGCTGTATATATGTGAAGTGTGTGATGAGTGATTTGCATGTAACAACAACATTTGCTATTATTAATGCGTAACATATTAATTAAAATCAATACAGACCTTTTTACCTGGGTTTTCCACCCTTTACGCATGCGTGGTTTACCAGGTAAAGTAAATAGTATATAGAACCGATTCAGGGGACTTTACAGAAAATGCAGCACTGCATATTCTGGTTCCCCCCCCCCACTCTATCAAGAAAACTCTTCTCGCGCTTTCCTGTATTCTTGTTTCTCCTTATTTATTTGCTTATACAGAAACCGATACGCGGTAAATGTCTTGGCTAAGATAGAAACCGTAGCATCCACACCCGCGACAGAGGCTGTAGTTGCATGCATGCATGCGGAAGTCCCCAGTAGAAGTTGGAGAGTTATTAAACCTCAGGGCGGGACTATCCGGGGACCCTGACTTCCCAAACTTTACTGTTTCTGTTTCTTGGACTACTTTAGAATGTGAAATATTGTTTTCACAACATATGTTGCTCATTTGCAGACGATTAAAATTTGCCAGAAGAAATTTCGTAGCATTTACATACATTCACATTTAAAATATGATAAAAAAAAGTATGAATTTCCAAACTGCATGTCGTTCCGCTGCATTTGTGCATGTTTAAGACTACTTTTACTGTACTTATTATAGCTCAGTCTTCGTAGCAACATTGTAAGTAGAAGTCTCATGGAGGCATTTTAATGGATTTGAACCAAATACATCGTTGATTACCATTTTATCTTTGATAATGATATGTTAACAATGTCAAAATATGGTATTACTTACTTAAATTATGAAAATATCTGTAAAATGTACTTCGTATTTATATCAGTGTTAGGAATGAAGTGCAGAATAATGCAAAAAACATTATAAGAAAACACAATATTTAGTTAATATAAATTCAAACTTTTCTGTAGTTACACTAGTGTGTAAAAATTGAAGAGACAAAGAATTTGGTGTATTTTTACAAAACAAAAACTGAAAAGGAATTGAAAACTGTAAAGATGGCATGTAAACTAATATATTTATGCATATCATGGTTTAAAATTTAGCATAATTTATATTCTGCGGATTGTGGTGCGTTTTTCTTATGTTTACCACAAGAAACATGATCGATGTAATCTTTTATATATAACTCGAAATATGTGTGACGTAAAATTGTCATATTATGTACATAAACACACTAAGGTACAAGGTTTCTTTGTACAAAATATGACAGTTTTTTGTCACATATATTTTGAGAAAAAATTACCTCAAACTTTTTTATTTGTCAATGTTGCTTGTATTCCTTGGCTTCTGGACCCCTTATTTATCTTCTATGTCTGTGAATATAAATTATAATGATGTTCTTTTATCCAAATCATGTATTTTATATCTTTCTATAAATAATTCTCGGTACTTTCTTTTGCGTTGTCATAAGCATAAGATGTGGTATTAGAAGAGACCATGCTGCAACAGTACGTGTGTTACAAAGATTCGAATCCAATCCCATCATCGTCACCAGTTAATATATTATTATACTGTTATGATTAGGTTCAGCTATAGACTAGGTGAGATTAGATTACGTTCTTTCTAACGTTGCTTAGATGAGGTGAGATTAGGCTCTCACTATGCCATAAGTGTATTTAATCTCTGAATCTTTCCAATACAGTATGAACTGTACTTTATTATCCTATTGTATATATATTAGTATTACTAGGCATATGCATATTAGCGTATTGATCATAAGAACAGAATCAACAACCTTAAGTTATCCTTAAATGTATAAAGATTCATGTTCCTCATGTACTTTGATAATTAGTAGATATATTTATTCCTTACCTAAAGTAACAAGCAGTTACAATTATTATGTACCATCCGATTTCGTTTCTAAACATTGTTATAATGAATTTCGAACGTTGCCATTTTCTTTTAAACCCATAATAAGTTTCGTTGCAATGTTCATATTTTAACAGTGTACATGTACAAGATAAATAAGTTGATTCCCTGTGTCAAACAAAATATAAACGAACCACATTCCATAGAATACAAATTATACTCATTACAAACTCATATAATACGTATGCGGTGTAATGGAGCTAATGAGAGAGAGAGAGATAGCGGGAAACCTCGGCGTATAATATGCAAAGAAACAATGGTAACAATATGGCCAAAATGCATTGTGGCTTGTGGATGGATACCAGATAACCAATTCGAGTTGTAAGTTATGTTGCTATGATTTAGCTAATTATAGGGGTTGCGTATAGTCATTGACACACTTTTCTGTGACGACAGTGTATGATCTGACTGATCATATGTAGAGCAAGAGTTAGAAATCTACATCTGTTGCAATTACAATGACAGTATTCAATGAAGTTTACTTAAACACTTTTCTGAGTTCCGACCTTGAAAACATGATTCACAGTAACGCCCAGTTGCCTTTATTCCTTCAATGAAAAATGCTTACTTACCTGACGTCACTATGTCACAAAATAAAACTGTATTTCTTTGTGGTATTATTTGCCCTATGTGGTGTGACAACTTCTAATTAATCTATATATTACTTGATGGATATGACATGCGTATTTTATAGTTGTTTTCCTACTCCTTAGAAAGTGCTCAAATGTTGAAACTAGGAAATCCATTCCAGCATTAGTATCTCTTAAAGAATCCAGAATTCTCTGGAATTATAGCATTCCAAGTTTCTTGAATTAAGACATGGCGAGTTACATAGTTCGGACATTACGACATTTTGACTTGCGACGTTCCCGAATTTCATCACACAGTCTTTCGAAATTCTGGAATTCCGAGATTCCTACGTTCGATACTCCAGAATTCCGAAATTGCGACTTTTGGTAGTTCTAACATTTATTTCGTGATCACGAAATTAGGCATTTCAATTCCAGAATGCTCCGGAATATGGATTTCTAACTGGAAAATTCTCGGAATTCCAAACGTATTTAATTGTAACTTAGTTGATTTTTTCTCTTGGGCGCCAGAGAATGAAGGGTGATTGGATGACGGACGAGCAAAATGCTGATCACTGCTCTGAATTGAATTGAATTTATTTATGGTCTTTCGGCATCTATGGCTCAGGCCGGAATACAACAGAAAAAAAGAATGCGGGATCGATTCGGTCAGGGCTTAGTTGAAGGCACCATCCCGGCATTTGCCTGGTATGACTGACGAAAAACATGGCAAAATTCCAGTCAGGGTAGTTGGCCGCTGGTATCGAACCCAGAACCTCCTGAGTGCTAAGCCAACACTCTACAAACTGAGCTACGACCTCTCGGCAGAATTGCTCTGAAATGCTAGTCTCAGTCATTGAACATTTTCCAATGTTTGTGCTGTTCCAGGACAACCAGGAAGTTTCTTGTTGACAACAGTTGCAGTAATTCCAAGTTTTTCAACACAAGTAAATCTGGTTTGGCGGGTTAGAACTTCATCATTCTTTCCAATTTCAAAATGTCACGTAAAAATACGTTGGCGGAATCGTTGTTTGTAAAAGAACAAAACAAAACAAAAAAACTGTTTACAAAATAAATGCTCGGTGTTTCCATGGCAACTGAAGGCTAAGGATATCTCCAGAGTCCAGAGTGTGTTTTACAGCACCATCTACAACTACGTAAGTTTGGTGCAAAATTTCTGACTAACAAAGTTGTAGAAGAAATGTCTTTGTGAATGTTATTGCAATTTTCCTTTTGTTCTGGAGGTAAGAACTATTGAGGAGCAATTTACTCATAATCTTTCTCATCATCTCTCGGCTCATCGCATCTCTTTATCATTTCCCCCATTATCTGCGATAATTCAGATGGACAAATGTTAAATGAATTGTTTCGTTTTTCTGGGCATAGTGTAGACTTATCTCTTTCCTTGATTACGATAGATTACATTAAGCGAATGAGAACATAGAAATAAATCTATCTTTCTACACTATCCAATTGCATATAGAGTGTTCTACATTCAACTTTTTTTTTCTCGATATTTTTATCAGTTTTCGACGCAGATGGTTTAACTACACACCTCTTTATTTTCGCTTCTTCTTAACTTTCTCCGAATCTTTTGTTCCGCTCGAAAACTTGCAACCAGTCTTGTAGACACCGGCCATCAGAGAACAACTACCTGTGTCGGTGATATCTCCAATTTAGCCAGAGATTTCTGGTTAATCGTGAAGCCTAACATAATTTAGGCAGCACAGACAACTACACGAACTTTAAATTATGATGGAGTCCGAACCTATTGTTCTGATTTAGATGAAACTGGACTAACTGGACGATGGTAAGTTCAAGCCTTTCATGTTCTAGCACTGACTCGTTAGAGTTGCTTTGTTTGTTGTGTGTCCAGTACAAATATTTACCAATCTCAATGTACGAGGGTTACTTTTTAATCTCTGCCAAGCTAGCTGTAAGATAAACTGCGAGACTGTTTCTAACATGAATACGGAGGACAATACACAAAAGAGGTTTCTCACGTTGCCAGGCGTTACTATTCTGCATAACAACGCACACCCTGACATCACAACACGAATACAGACATGGCTGCAGATAACGGGTGTTGCGAAGTTTGAACTCACTTCTGATTTTTCAAAATTTTGAGTTACATCATCCAGAAATTCCGAAATTCCGAACGCTTAATGTAGCAACTGCTAGACAATATTGTTCCATTCCACTAAGCAATGGAAATTTGGGATAGTGCTCGTCCATGCAAACATGCCTCTGTTAAGCGTCTGTGAAACTGTTTAAATCAAGTTACTTTATTGTGTCATTCAGGAATTCTAAAATTTTCGAATTCAGACTTTCTGAAATTCCGGAATTCCTATATTTGGAATTTGTTACATCCCGATTTTCCAGGATTCCGATATTCAGGAATTGCGGAATTACAAAAATAGGATTCCGAACCAGGAATCCAGATTTCAATTCCAGAATTCTGACCATTTTTACTGCAAGAGTTCGGTTAGGGTTTGTTCAATCACCTACCCTAAATTCCAATCTTAGCAGCACTTTATTTTCATCTGTTCACCCGGATTGAAGTGTTGTTGAGTAAGTGAGTGTACGAGTTAATTTTTAACGTTCTAAAAGAGCTGAATAACTTTTAAGGATCTACAGCTTTGTTAAAGTTGGAGCTGCACCATGCCTTTCATTTGACGTCCACGGAACTTGAATCCGTAATTGTATTCAAGGTGTTGTATTTTGGAAGCAGCAGATTGATGCTGCTGAACATATAGAAACTAGTGTACTGATAGAAACTACTGAGGTGGTAAACTTAGGATGAGATCGAAACACTTGTGCCTCATTATGGCAAGTATCTGAATGAAGTGTGGAATATATGGAGAAAGTATTACAGTGAACTAGAAGGTAAGCAAAATGTTCTTGCCGTTCTGATAGAAACAAAAAGTTATGCAGAAAATGCCACCTATTGTTAGTCCTCAAATAACCCCCATCGTCATATAACACATTTGATAATGTTCATACAGCTGTGCAATCCCCTGGCTGTAAAACTGGAGGATCTTGGACGCAAAGAAAGCCGTGAGTGCCAGTCGCTAGTCTAAATCATTGTCGAAGGATTTTGCACGAAGTTGGTTGTCCAGAGAATGGTAGAGGTGATAATATGTTGGTGTAAGGTTCGGGGAGTACTATGGACTGCACAGTGTCTCCCAGCCAAGTTGCTGTACTGTATCCCAGGCACCCCGCGTCACATGCGACCTGGCGTTGTCGGCCAGGAACGGTAAACCCTGGAGATTCACTAATGCTGGCTCCTTCTGCTGCAGTGCCTGTTTCACACGTTCCAACTGCTGCGACTACAGATCCGCAGTGGTGGTTTAACCCGTAGAAGGCACCACTTGTCGATTAGTCCACCAGATACAGAGCATGATTTTGACGTGTAGAGGTGGTCTTGTGATGTGAGGCATAGAGTTCCACGGTGATCTAGATCGAATATGAGTGTGTTGTGGTGCCGAGAAAGCAACGACAGTGTGTCATTCCTTTGTGTGTGGGGTACCTACTTGCTCAACTTGTACGCCTTCCCTATGCGATGCAGGTGAAGTCTGACTGTTTAATCAGAAGTCTGGAAGCGTTGGACAAGTTCACCACACTTTTGTCTGCTGTCGTGCTCTGTGGCTGTGTTCAGGGACTGTGGCAGCTCACTGCGGGGTTC
>JAGDQP010022606.1:0-30202 GCA_022664845.1 Lepisma saccharinum
GGGGGGATGACCTTCTAATAGGTTTTTTCAGTATGTTAAAAATCCATAGAAATCGCATTTTTCATGCGGAAATGATAGAAATGACTATTTAAACTCTTACTAAAGTAAACTATCAAAATTAATATTAGTCATTATCTACTTTAGAAATGCTCTAATGATGAGATAGGGAATGCATTCGCTCAGTATTTTCAATCGGTATTTCTATTCTTCTCTAACACATATAATAAACTTAAAGGTGATGCTGTTAGCAATAGAAATGATGAAATAGGGACACTATTCATTGACCAAATTCAACTAAAGGAAGTAGAAAATGCTATCAGAAATTTAAAATCTAAGTAGACAGTTGGTTCTGATGGCAACCCTCATATGTAGCTAAGGGATGTGTTGATATATTTAAATATCCCCTATTGATAGCATTTAACTTATCCCTAAAAACATGTACTTTCCCCGACAAATGGAAATCTGCTCTGGTTTGTCCTATACCAAAATCTAATAATAGTAGAGACATTAATGACTTCAGGCCAATTGCAATATTAATAGCTTTTGCAAAAGTATTTGAACAGATCTTATACAAGAGAATTAGTAATCATATTCAACCAGTTATCTCAACTAAGCGGCATGGCTTTGTTTCTCAGAAATCCACGGTAACAAACTTAGCAGTTGTTACAGACTACATAACAAATGCATTGGATGAGGGCAAGCAAGTAGATGTGATTTATATTGACTTTGAGAAAACATTTGACAGAGTTAATCACAATATATTACTGGAAAAATTAAATCACTATCACTTCTCACCCACTGTGATTAGGCTCCTCTATTCGTACTTAACAAATCTCAAGCAATCAGTTGTCTATAAAGAATACAAATCATATGAATATTCTGCATTCTCAGGAGTTCCTCAGGGTTCGAACCTAGGACCTTTATTATTCCTCTTATTTGTTAATGATCTTCCGGATTATGTGCCTGATGAAAAATGGTTATTTCCAGATTACTTTAAAATATATACAAAAGTCCACTCTATCGGAGACTGCATAAGGCTTCAGCAAAGCTTAGATAATATTACAAACTGGTGTGCTATTAATCAACTTGGAGTCAACATAAGTAAATGTAAAGTATTATCATTTAATAGAAATAAAACCACTCATCAATTTGATTATTCCATTAATAAAATTGTACTAAACAGACCTACTGTAGTTAAGGATCTTGGTGTCAGTTTTGACTCGACTTTTAACATACACGTTACAAATATAACAAATGAAGCCTTGAAGTTACTAGGATTCGTAATTAGGACGGGAAGAGAATTCATTAACATATCAACATTGGAAAAAATTTAACTATGCTTATGTTCACTCCAAGGTAGAATATGCTTCTTCTATTTGGAATCCATATCAATTGAAACATTGCCAACAATTAGAGAAAATGCAATCAAAATTTCTTAAATTCCCGACTTTTAAAGGAACTCTAATCTATCCTGCTTATGATAGTTACAATGCAGTCATTAAGAATTTTAATATTCAGACCTTAGAACAAAGGCGCAACATTGCTGATCTGTTATTTCTTCAAAAAATTGTTCAAAATAAGTTAGATTGTATGGATTTAGTTTCAACATTACAGTTTAGTGTTCCATCATTTAAAACTCGCGTTAATAATACTGGTCTCTTCCACTGTAAAAAGGCAAGAACCAATATCTTGATGAGGTCACCAATCTTGAGAATTTGTACTATGTATAACAAATTCTGTACAGTTCACAATGATCTGGACGAATGCTTTATGTCGCCTAAAGAAATGCAATTGTCAATAAACTCTGTACAACTACTTTGTAAAGCTCAACACTATAATTAGGCCATTGACTGTTGTGTTGTCACTAAGTAAATAAGATAACGACATATCAAGATTTGGTGACTCACTTATCCGCCGCTAACCAACACAATGCACATCCTGTTGGGAGTATTTTTAAGTTTTAAAAAATCAGTTTATTGCTGCCTCCCTCTCAGATAAGCATACGTACTCGCAGCAGGGAGAGAAGATAAAATAACTATGGTTTAAATTTAATAAATGAAGCGAAAATAAACTTAGACTATTGCTGCACGAGAGAAATAGCTGTACAAAGGGCGAATTTTGGGATCATGGAATTGAAAGATCATGGAAATCCGAACAAAACAAAAGGAGAACAGATAACATGGACAAATTAATCAGATATATTTACCCTTAAGGATTGCTATACCAGTATCAGTATACTGAGGATATAATCAATAATAATAATAATAATTGTAAAACAATGTTACCAAAAAAGAAAGAAAAGCATATCAGGTTAAACGAACTGGAAGCGAAATCACACGAAAGAACAGAAATTACAGACGCAATTAGATGTGACGATACGTAAACCTAGGAAGTAGTAACGCATTGAAAGGGTTAATCTCTTATTTGATTAATAGGTGGAACTCATTGGTCAGTAAAATTACATTTACACATGTTAACCATGAACGAAAGCGCACCTGTTTGCGCACGTGAGTACGACGGCAGAACTACATCTACCAATGAAGTTCCAATGCTATTGTTTCGTTTCTCGCACATTCTTCAGTTGGAAAGCTCATTCCTGTTATTTCCTCTCTTCCCGTGACGAACACTCTGTAAATAACAAGATCTATTGTTTATTCAATTACCATAATTTAGAAGAAAAGAAAATAGTTTTTTTAAGACAAAGCTCCTTTTTATGTGTTCGTGCTAGCACAACAACATAGTCCTTCATCGTAGTCTTCAGTTTATCTACGATCTACTACATTAAATGTCGTTTCAGTGGCTCTGAAAGTGGTTTAGTTTTTTTCGAAATATTTTAAATTGGAATGGCAACACTGGTTTCTTTGCTGGCTTAAATAAGTTATAAAATCGTCTTGATACATCAAGAGCAGAATTAAAGTAAAGTTTAAAAGTTAACCGAAATTGTCCATGAATCGAGATTTCACGACAAAATAGCATTGATTGCGTCGTATAACACGGATATCTTACTTCACGCACTACTAAAACAATGCATCATGACGGCAATTACTGTTTTAATAGCGTTGTAATACTGCTTTCCATACTGCTTGTCTAAAGTCTGTACAGCCAGTTCATTTGACATGTTCGCTCGTTCTGCTGCAAGAAGGCTCTTTTTATTTTCCTCTCGTCGCTTTCCCCATTGCAATGCGGCTCATCACGTTTACCCTATTACCAGTGAAATTGAGTTACCTCCTACCACGGATATATCCTCTCGTTGCTTCCATTTTCTGGTTTTCTGTTCTATGACCCAATGTTCCCTTTCGTTATCTTTTATTTGTAGGTTTAAATGCTTCCAGGCAACACACATTTAGATGCTTGTTCATTTCCTGTGGTAATTCTTTCGTTATAAATTCAGACGCTTTTCGTAATGTATTTCCCTTCTTTCATTCATAATATAGCAGCAGCATTATTATAATTACAATTCTATTTCTCTTGAAAACAAGTTTAGCCTCGAAATTTTCACTTTCATTTTTCTATTACAACCTATACTTTTTATATTTAACAAATATTTCTGATTTCTTAAATAATGTATTAAATGCTAGCTAATATGCCCGCCCGTTGGTGCGAGGTAAATAAAATATATTGACAACACTGACAGCTGGGGGTTGTTTTTAAAATTGATTGGCAACACTGATAACTGCGGCGTACAGAGTACTTCTATGACCTGTACCAGTATCTAATGTGTACAAAATTTGGAGCATATCAATGGACGTGTATAGATTTGTATGAGTAAAGACGTTTGTATAAATTGAATTTTGAAATATGCTTTGCAACACTGACAACTGGTATGTTTGGGGACGGGTACAGTTGCTTACTTCTTATTTTCTGATCTGTGATTGGTGATTGCCGAGTGAATGAGGACTTGTTCCTTGTCTTCTGGAAAGCCCTCATATTTTCTCTTCTGATTGCCAAGATCGGTTATCGAGACTAGATTGGATAATGGCTATTCATAATTTTGTGAAATAAAATGTACTCCATTTACATATTTCGGCTTCGGTGTTATGGTATGGTTTTCAGTGATCAAGAATGTGAAATATTAATTTTATGAATATTACTTTCATATTTGCTGGCTTATTGAGAGAGTTTATGTGGAGATTGTCGTCATTTTTCAATTGATCAGATAGATTTGTCAAAATATATGACTAGTTTCAAATTGCATTGAAGAAGGAAGTTTCGTTTTTTTAATGACACTTTAAAAAAAATGAAGTTACCTCTGTTTTAATGATGTTGAATTGTATTCCTGTTAATTTGGAAAGGAAGTTAGATGCGGTTTCCTTAGCTGAACCTGACAAGGTGTATCAAGTTTTCATATAATTAACTATTTGTGTACAATGTTTGTTAAAATAAATTTGGAAAATAACAAAATTTCCAGCTATGTTTCTGTTTCAAATCTCCATTTTAAATTCGGTGACTAACTGCAGTATTAAGCTTTGCACCTCATGTTCCTTGTAATGCTTGAAAATAAAACGGCCTTAAACTGTTTGGGGCAATGGATATTCAACGGGAGAACAGTTGTAACCTAGCATGTAGGTGAACGAGACAGAATGGAACCTAGCAGCTATATTATACAGTCAAAGTTTGAATATATATATATATATATAAATAATAAATCACAGCCATATTCAATCCACTAGTGGATGAGGCCTCTCCCCGAAGGGAGGAGTTGGTCTACTGCTCCCTCGCTGACCAGACGGGTTGGGAGAGGAGAGCCGAAGCTCTCACTGTGATCGCCACTGTATTTTATTCACAGCAGCTCCCCAATTATCCTCACGATGCTGGGTCAACACCGAAATTTTTGAGCCCCCACCGGGATTAAATGTGTCAGAATTCATATCTGATTTACAACATTCCACACAAATATTGAAATCATCATTCCAATTCAAAAGTTCATGTTGATCAACAATTATCCTATTCAATATTTTAATCATTATTCCACATAGTAGAAATAAACATAAATATCATTAACATTTTCATAATTAACTTTAAATATATTGTTATCATCAATTCCATCATTTCATTCCTATCATGAGTTTCGATTCATTTATCTTAGCATCATACATCTTACCACCACAATTGAAAATATTTGCGTTTTTTCCGTAGTTTATATATTTCCTAATAATTGCCTCAATTATACTCTTTCTTACTTAATTTCATTCCTCTTTTTTGTTGTATTTTCGCTAGTATAATGCGTTGCTATGCAGTGCATGCGTTCCCATGACTTCCCTTATCTTCTTTCGCTGTTTTGCCCATTGTTGGTAAGCTACTTTCATTTTCTTATCGATTCGGATTTTTTTCTGGTTTGGTACTCCTCTAAAAAATATAGACTCATATCGCCCTTTTGTTGCCAATGATTGCTGTATATCTTTGAGTTGGACTGCAAACTTACTTGATAAATAATGAGGTACAAGCTCTAAATAATGTGATTCGACCTCCCTTATTTCATCCAAAAATTCATCCTCTTGTTGATGATTATCTCTTAGATCGCCACATAGGTGCAAAGGGTTATTTGATTGAGGATTGGGAATTTTATCTTTACACGACTTTCTGCTCTTCGAAAAACAAAAACAAAAAACGAATCTTCCTCCTATTTCCTCTCTTGTGGATTCGTTTCACTTTCTTCATTATTCTCTTTTCTTGTCCCTCCTTTTGACATAATTTCCCACGCTTCTTATTTCTCTTACCGTTATCTCGCTCACGTAACCGAATAGTACAAGGCTCACGTTAGGTTACCATAACACAATACCAACGAATAATATAAAATTTTCGCGGTCACTATTGGTAGAAATAACATTTGTGATAACAACAAATTTTCGACAGAAAAACAAATAAGGTTACCAAATTTGCTGTATTGGATTGTATTGGGTTTATTTATGACCTTTAGCCAACGTTGACTCAGCCTGAATAGGGTTGGAGGGACAATGTTGGAAGAAAGTGGGCTAGGACCTGGTTTCAAGGTACCATCTCGACATTTGCCTCGTGTGACTGAAGAAAACTTTGGAAAGAGCGGCCGCTGGTATCGTTGCCAGGACAGTCCAAATGCAAAGCCAACGTTCTACTAATTGAGCAACACGATATTCTCTGTCTTTCAACTTCTTTCGTTAAGAACTGACTGGAGGAAAGGATTTCACTGAACACACCTGATATTCCAAGATAGTTTTGACGGAATGGGAATCTGAATATTAGTAACAATCTGAATCTCAATAATGATCAAGAAATTTGTCAGATTTATTTTTTCGAATACTCTTGGATTTAAAAATTCTTCAGGAATGTAGTATTCTTGGTCTTACGTGCATTTCCCTGCGATACTGTTAGTATTAACATTTGCTACTTATATTATTAGTAGCTATTTAGTTAGTACGTGCAGAATCTTTCAAGCGTAGGCCAAGTTATCACGTGAGGTTCTATACATTTAGTAGTATGCACGTACGTACGTCTGATTAATATTAGTTTAGGTGGGAGTCAAGTTTAGGGATTGGAATCTTTACTTTTTCGATAAGCGGAAAACTATCAGCACTCACACTACTATATTAAGTGTAATAATAAGCTGATGTTAACTGCAGACTGGCTGTTTAATTAAGATGTATTGTCATTGTATTTTATATCTTTAAAAACAATTGTACTGGATATCCACTAATTAGTTCTTCATGTACCCTTTACAACGATTGACGATATAAGACATTTCATTTCATATCTGTTGAATCATGTCTGATGCTTAAATCTAATATTTACATCGTGATTCTTGAACTAAATTAATGTCTACTTGTTTGTTTTTCATTGCTATAACAAAAACAGACTACTCTCAACAGTCTTTGTTATCCAACAGTTTCACTCCTCTACAGGGTTTCCGCCAGGATTTTCAGCTTGGGGGGGTGTAAAGTCAAAATTAGGAGGGTATAGGAGAAGTTTTGTACAGTTTCTATCGATTTTTATAGCAAAAAAAGTAAAGTTGGAGGGTGTTGTCGAGGCTCTGAGGGGTATATACCCCCCACAGGGGGAATCTGGCGGAATCACTACTCCTCTATCCTTAAAATCAATTGTATACTTATGAATCATTCTTTTCCTCACTTCATGAACAATTTACTTAATTTAACATAACACATGAGCTAATCTAATCTGACTAATTCACTATGTACTCACTCAACTGTCACACAAGAAAACACATGGGAAATAAAATACAAAGATACTTCATATTCAATGTCTGGCCACCAGCTGACTTAAATCCGCCTTTATCCTATGCACACCATGATGTGAAAAATTTGAAGTATGTAGAGATAGAAAGTTAGGAGGTAACAGTCTGCCCCGAAACAAATAATTATTTTCAATAGTTATTTCGGTGTTTCTCCTTGTATAGGAGTGTATACATCATGGTGCAGCTCTTTTGGTAGAGTATTAGGCCAACCATGTGTGTAGTTTGTACCGTGTATGGTCCGGTACATTTCTTTCTTGTAGCTTCCAGATGACGTCATTCTGATTATTATTTCTAGGTCCTTCAACAGGTGGCGTTTTTAGTTGCTTTTTCTTTAAAGTGGCGATTAGGTAAAACTCTATTCTTGGCATAATCTCTCTCCTTGTAAGCAAGTTCTTCGTTCATGACGTAATGGTCCTTCTTTATATCGTTCTTTTCTTTGATTGGTTAATTGTTTTTATGTTTTAAATTTTAGAAATTTTAAATTTAATTTTTAAGCCCTTTAGGCAAGTTTGGCTCAAGCCACATACATTTTAGAATACAAGATAGTTAATTTAAGTAGTGAGAAGAAAACTCTAGCAATTTCTCGGTATTTCTTTGCAATTTCTGGGTGTTTGTTATTTTTCTTTGCGTTTTGTTTGCGCCCGTTTAAATAAAACTTTTCCCTTTTAAGTTCTACCGGTTTTGATTACGAAAGTTAGATCTTCGGCCATGTTGATTATGGCCTCTTAACAATATTTCATCGTTACGAAATTTTGATCAGTTTACGTAAATTCGAGCTGTTTGGACCTAAAAATTATTATTGAATGGAAGATTAAATATTAAGGAAGTCTTGCATAATATAAAGTTTCTACATATTTTGCCTCGAGTGAAGTTAATTCTCAAATATCGGCAACTAGGCTTATCCGCCACGTCAAGTACTTTTGATGCTAGTTAAGAATTGTAAGCATCCGTGAACATCTTATCCATCCTTTGAAGAGAAGAAAAGCTGGAACTTGCATCTATTTTCCTGCGTCCCATTGTTACTGTTGGTGAAGTTTTTGTACAGTTTTCAGGGTAAAATGATGCAGGGCTAAACCTTTTCTTTCTTCCTTGCTCCGATGAATCTTCTTGTAAGTCTTCGTGGTATGCAGACATTGAAATAAATTTTAAATACAACTTTGGACAGCCCAGGAGACAGTGCGATGGAAGTTACTTGAAACCAGGGCCTAAAATTGAGTGGAGTACTCCACACTTTGTGGAACTGTAGGAAAGGAGTGTGGAACTATAATTCTTAAAGTGTGGAGTGGTATTAATGTGAGTACCTTACTTTTCTCGGATTATGCATTTAAACGCGTTTAGTGTGTCAAACTAAGTCTTACTGATTCAATACATTCATTATGCAATGGGTTACTCAATTCCATATAACTGCCAGTATATGATATTAAGCCAGAGTTAATACGTATAGGTGTCTCCTAGATGGCAGGGAAAACCATTGCCAATTTTGAGGTGAAGGAACCTTTTAACTATATTTAGTTTTCAAACGTTTTCGGTTGCATTCATATAGTTTTAAAATATGCAACTAACTGCACGTTTATCTGTTGTTTCAATAGGACATTACACTTTTCCGATGTAATGAAATGTGTTGTTTCGTAGATAAAAATTACACAATCCTTTGAATCCGTTATAGAAATATGTACTACCAGAGATAACATACATCAATAACCGCCAAAAATTTAGCCGAAGCACCGTAGACTCTCAACAACCAATCATAACCCAGGAAATATTATCCTGGGAAATATATTCCAGGAAATATTTTAGCCCAACCCCTGCTGTTATGAAATGGCTGGCCAGAAAGGAAAGGCGTTTTGAAGTTGGTAGGAAGTCAATGGAACAGCCCTGGTATAACGGTGTATTTACCTCGGCAGAAAACAGACTGAGACAGCGTGATGATCACGGAAAAATAACTGTGAAATTCTTATGTAAGAAAAAGTGACTTTTTTCTTCCAGTGTGACTATTTTCCTTACCGGTATGTTTCCTGTATTTTATGGTTTAATACAATACAATTAAATATGTATCCTAATGTGCCTTTAATTTTGTTTGCTCTGAATGCCAAAATTTTCCTACATAATAATAATAATAATATTTTTTTGGTAGCAGGTAAACATGATGTACTGGACAGAACACTGATTATATGTCAAAACAAATGCTGACTAAACTAGTTTTTCTATACTATATAAAATTTTTACCAGTGTGGAGCTGTGATTTCGTTGAATTTTAGGCCCTGCTTGAAACTAAACAGTGAATTAGTACATTAGATGTTTTGAACATAAATCTAATTTGACTAGAACATTTTAATGACAAATATGTAGTTTGAGTTCTCCTACCTTTTGGCAATTTTTTACTAACTGTAAATTTTGCTAAATTACGAATGATATATTTGGAAATGAAGGTTCAACGATGGAATTTTGTTCACTAGAACAATGTAAATGTAACAAACTGTATGTGTTGATATATGGATGTTACTCTCCCTTAGCCCTTTTAGGTGTTTTGTTTGATTTTAAATTTCGGGGGAAGAACGGCTATATACTGTTAATCTTGTGTTGTGTAGCGTTCGTAATGGCTGTCATGTCTTTGGTCTGATTTACTGGTAGATGATCTCAGCCAGTCGTTACCGGGTGAGTTCTAAAACATTTTACTTTTTGTTTTACCGCAAAATTACACAACCACCGATAACGACTGACTCTGTATTACATGTTAAATGTTACAGTGTTCAAATGCATACAGTGTGTACAACGTGAAACCAATATAAATATTTTGGTAATTTGATTTAAAAAAATGGTTAATGGTCGTTTGGTGTGTTAAAAAGTTCTTGCATGCTAAATTTTTAATTTCTGCATAGGTAAATACATTTTAAGATCGCAAATCTGATAAAATTAGTAATTTTCGGCAGCATTATTTTCTGCAAATCAAACCGTCAGCTGTTTAAAGAAGGAAATGCATGGGATACGTCATTTATTGAAAATTGTTTTATCAATATTCTAGACGGATATTAACTGAAAATGGTAAGAATTAATATGTAATGTTGAAATTTTGCTTTGTTAGTGTTTCGTTGCAAATGAAAGATATTTTCTCATACCGTATTTTGTCGTTGGAAGTTTTGAGAAAATAAAATAGTATTTTGAAAATAACTAACCTTATAGTTTTCCCACAGCTGATTCTTTAGCAAGTTACAAACTACGGAAATATTTTAGTTTGTTAGGGGTCGTTAGGTTTGTTGCTATAGTGAAAAATAACTGTTAAAGTAAAAATAAATATATGCATCCCAGTCTTTCAAGTAGTATGCACAGCTCAATGCTATATATTTTAAGGTTTCTGAAGCGAAGTTTACTTTGGTAGAGCCTCGATTAATAAGAATTACGTCCCTTGATGAGCATTCCTTGTGGAACGTGAGTTCCATGAGTTTGTTGTCTGGTATTTTAGTCCATGAAAAATAATCTTAGTGAACAGATTATATGAGAATAAAATAAGTGTTTTATGATGTATTTTGCTGGTAAGAAGTGAATTTTCCTCCCAGGTTAATTATTGAGGTTTGCCAGTGAGCAGCCTTTGTAGCGTCGCAATGATAAGTTCCCTATACTATGGTCAGCTAATTGACTGGTATCTGGCGGTGTACCAGTGATGGGACAGCTTAAGTTTTTAATAGCTGACATGTTAAATTATTGGACAACAATCCTCATTGAACTTCCGTTGCTTGGAGGGATGCTGATGTTCGGAACTAGAAGTTTTTTTTCTTTTCTTTTGCGCAGTTCTCCTTTTCATTATGTTTGATAATAGTGCAAGGTGATAACATCTCTCGTTTGGGGTCTAGTGGGTGGCCATTGCCTGGTGCATGGCTTACCTACGACTAGTGGTGGGGCATTTTGCCTTTTGTTCTTGCACTGTTTGTAATCGTAGACTGAACACCACTGGCTATGTGTCTGGTCTTTCCAGAAACGTCACAAGTTCAGTGTGCGATCTTTGTTAAAATTGGATCTTTTTGCAACTTGTATGGAATTTCTCTAACGATTTTTGAATCTGTATTTATATTTAATATACATCCTTAGTTGCTTGACGATCTCCCATAAGTTCTTTGGAAGGAAATCTGGAAAAACAATCTACCATTTGCCTATTGTATTGAAGATAATTTTATATTGATATCCCGAGAGAAATAATACCCATCTTAACAGACGAGGATGTACTGACGACGGTATTGCTTTGTCTTCCCCAAGGATGAGACGAACTGGCATCGAATCTGTTAGAATTGTAAAGAGACGTCCATATAAATATTTTTTTGGAAGTTTCTAACTCCATATTCAAGTGCAAGAGTTTCCTTCTCGAAATGTGAATAGTTTACTTCACTGGTTTATAGACTGAAGCACAATCAATAGTTTTTAATCTTCCGTCTTCTAGTTTGTGGCATAACTGTACGCCCACACCATAAGGGCTCGCAAATGTCACTAGAAAACCCCTCCTCTTACGGATTAAAGATGTGTGTTTTGTTGCACTATACAATACGTTGTTTTATCGTTGCAAATTGGTCTTGATGCTGTTCAATCTAATTCCGCTTCACATTCTTCTTTACAAGATTGTGCAATAAATGCATATAGGCCTACATCGTTGGCCTGGGAACATCCTTTTGGAAATAAGTAGCCATTCCTAAAAATGTCTTCAATTGAGTCACAGTTTCTGGTCGACGACACTTAAGTACCGTCTCCTTGTACTTCCCTAGTGGAATATGTCCTTCAGCTGAAATTTTATGACCTAGATATTGTACCTCTTCAGAAAATAACTGACATTTCGATAACTTGACCTTGATGTTTAATTTGCGAAATTTTACTAAAACTTTACAAGTGATTTCATAACAATCCTTTACACTTTACCACTTATCAGATCATTAATAAAGGCTTGTGAAAATGTAAACTCAGCTAATGTGGAATCCATATATTTCTGAAATATAAATGAAGAAGGTGGTAATTCAAATGGGAGAGGAAGATTTTTTTTACAAACCCCAAGGGACGTTTATAACTAATATGTTTTTGGCTACCTTATCAAACTGAAGTTGTTAGTGAGCTTAATTCAAATCCAGAAACACGAAAGTATAGGCATCCTGAATTTTGCTCAAATGTTTTCCATTACCGATAATGGATAGTACATATTTTTTATGCATTTGTTTACCCTTATTTTGTAGTCGGAACGTATGCGAATTTCTTATCCTTGTTTCTTAGGTACGGCAACTATGAGTGTAGTCCATTCTGAATACGCCGCCGGTGTTAAAATGGCTTGTTTCTGAGGGAATTTTCTGACTTACGAAAATTTGTAGTAGCTTCAGGAGCTAACGCTATATTAACTTTATTGTCCGCTATAGGATTCAAAATATTATTATTATTATCAAGTACATCGGCGCATTGATGTTCCAAATATGTTTTACCTGTCTTGGATTCGTCGTATTTGAACACGTTTCCTGAACTATCAGTTGCTCAACCTTCCTAGAAAAGGTATTTCGCCATTGAGGCCACGATACTTTAATTCCTGTACACCTTATGATAGTATTTCGTAAAGGTTCAAACACCAAAATAATAATAATAATAATTTATATTTATTATTTAAATTTTATTTAAGAACTGTACACAACATTTGTCTCAGGTCGTATGATTTGTTGATGGGAGAATTAGTGGAATGAAGAAAGTGGGTGGGAGGAAATGGGAGAACTCCGAGAAAACCCACACACATGATATTTGTCCACCACAAAGCTCACATGCCACGAGCTGGGATCGAACCAAGAACACTGATATATCAATTCTACAAATGATATTTTTGAAAACCGTAAATCTAAAATTAAATAGCTAATGCATAGAGCACACGCTATACAATATAATACAAGTCCTCATTTGTGGTTTCTTTATAATGCATTCCATTTGACATTGCATCTGTCAGTATAAGAATTTCACTTGCATCGTCTTCTTCTCATTGCACCTTAAAGAGACCACATGGTAGACAGCATAAGTATTTCACGAAAACAGTTCATAAGAGGAAATTTGTTAATATTAACAGATAACGAAAGAAAGTTAAAACAACAGATGGAAAGATAGAAAAGGTCAAAGAGAGAAATATGTGCATTCCGTTACTCATTTGTTTCTTTCGAGACAAAAACAAGAAACAGGGGCGGAATATCCCTTTCATCTACCTTTTAATAAAATAATCTTTTGTGACTACAAAATGGAGCGCAAAGAAACACCGACACAAAAAAAGGAGCAAGAAAACTTTATTCTTTTGTTTTTTAGGTAAAGGGGAGAAGAAACCCATTTGAAAAAGACAAAATAAGATGATGATGATAATCATGAATAATACGCAGAGAAAGAACAACGATAGTTCAAGTTTTGAAGAAGAGAAACACAAACAATAATGTAGCCAAGACTGGCGAATTTTTCACCAAAAAAATCTTTCTCCCTTGTACCATTGTATTTCCTCCTACATAAGATACAAGGGACGGAGTTTATCAAAGTAACTGATACATGCATGTAATATACGTATGGTTGTGTGCATTATTTACACCGTAAGATACAATTACAGTACGAAAAAATAAACAAATGAAAAAAAAAACAGTGTTTGTTGACAATTGTCTCATGCTAATCTTCCCTAGGTAAAAACTACACCTGACTTATTTCTCCCCCCGTTTATCAAGGGGTTGGGGAAAAGATTCATCTCAGTCATCCGTATGTGTTTTTTTCCTCCTCCTCTTTTCTATTTAAATTCATCCTCTTCTTTTTGTTTCAGCTTTTGTTCGTTAGCGTCTATTTAAGTATCATCATTTCTGTTCCTTGTTCTTGCATTTTCATTTCTTCTTTTGTCAGTTGATGAATATTGAAACACAGACAGTTATTCTCTGTTCTTCTTCTTCTTCTTCCTTTTTTTGTTGCTGTTGCATCTTTCTCTTCCCTTTTGTTCATGTTCTCTTTTTGCGTTCGTTTCTGTCGGGGGTTTTGTACCTTTTAATAATGCCTAACAACAAGTCACGGATAGACGACTATTCTAATTGCAGCTTGTAAGACACACACACACACACACACTGAGCGGGAGTCTTGCGTGTCCTTTTGGCTAACTGAAAGCCATTGAAGCTCTTTTATCTGCCAAACAACGTTCTTTTCAGCTTCCTTATTGCTCCCTCTCTCTCCCACACACACACATTTATATGCGCTCAAAATCTACATCAGAAGTTCATTATTACTTAACGAACTTAAGAAACTGTTTTTTCTTTCTCTGGAGGTCCATGATAAATGCGATCCTTAGTTTGAGAACATCTTTTCTATTATTCTGTTTGAACATCTTTTGGAGTACATACGTTTTTTTTTATTTGCAAAAGCTTATTCTTTCTTTACTTCCGTGCCTTTTTTTTTTTAAAAAAAATGTCTTTTTTGAAGACAAAAAAGAATTATTTTTCTTCTTTTTTTGTGTTAGGAAAAGTACCAATACTTAAACTCCACCCACTTTTATTATAATGTTTGATTCAATGTTGCTAACTTGTGATTGATTGAAAGGTTTAAATAAAAGTGTGTGTCTTTTTATCTTTAATTTTAGATAAAATTTAAACAAATGTTTACTTCAAGAAGAAAAGGAAGCAAGATACAGTGGACAGTTGTTTAAAATTCGAACTTCAAAAAGATACGAAAAATATTAGAATTATCCAAAATTCGAATTAACAAAAACGTGCATTATTAAAGAAAATTATGCATTATAAACAAACGTAATTAACATGCAGTGGACCTTACTGTATAAACTTTTGTATTTCGTGTGTGGTTCTATAGTGAAAACAAAAGCAATTCCTCTCCCAATAATTGAACTACCAATAAGTGGAAAACACATTCAAATTAGTATAATACAGCGTATATTACTAAACACGTGTAACAATATTGGTTACCTGCTCTCACTTAAAGAAATTCGTGGCTCTGTGTTATTTATTTCTACACAGTTAACGAAATCTTAAATTTCATTTATTACGTGAACTTCAGTGAAGGTAAGAAGACTAACATTTTCTATCTTACAAATCTTTGGTAAGTAGAGAAGGGGTTTAAAGACGTACATCTACACACAAAAGGGTAGACAATCCCACGTTATTGAGAAGACGATAAAGACTGCATACTAGCAAACAGGAACTTTATCTTCACTTGGGCTGTCTCTAGATAGCTGAAAACCAGTTGCAATTGTATGCGTCTGTTTGCTCAGAGCATCACTGAAAATTCTTGGAGTAAATGTTTCAGACTTTGAGATTCAGTAATATTTCCTTGTTTCTTGAATTAATAAATTCCTACCTTCGAATTATTCAAATAAAGGGTTCGAAAATTCGAATAACATATGAATTGTTAGTATTGGTTTCAATAGGACTTTCAAAGGGAATAAACTTCTGTTCGAATTGCCCAATTATTCGAATTATCAAAATTCGAATTACAGAGTCTCCACTGTATTTGCCGAAACCAACTAGTTTCTTCTTCTTCTTCTTCTTATTTTTATTACGAATCGGGCGGCTCGGGTTCAAATCCCGGCGAGGACACTGGAGACTTTTCTCGCAGTGTTCCCATGCATGGTGCTCTGAGGTGTACTCAGCCTCCTATCAAATTGAGTACCAGAGTGTCCTTGGTACTCCTGGGCACCCTGGGAAGGTAAAGGCGGTCGAGCGTGGGACTGACCACCCCATCTCAGTACCGTAGGTCAAGAAAATGTGGAGCGCTACTTCCACATCCCCCATGCGTATTGCACAGGGGATAGTTTTACCTTTTATTATTATTATTGTTGTTGTTGTTGTAATTGATAGTCTTTGAAAATTTATCTGGTCTTCAGTTAGAAGTTATATAAATGCTCCAATAAAAATAATTTGTCTGTTATTCCTGCTGCAGAAATATTCTTTTTTTCAATGGTCTACTTCCCTCTATCCTTAATGTTTGTGTGAACTTAATTAGAAACTGAGTAAGGCTTATCTGCAATTTGTTTTCAAAGAAATATCTATATACTATATAGCCGCATGGTCACTGACTCACTCACTCACTGATCATCAAAATTCGCAGGCCAAACTACTGGAGCTAGAAACACCAAATTTGGTATGAAGGTGTAGGATCATGAGTAGGTAAAGGAAAAAATCCGACATTTTGGAAAAGTCGCCATCTTGGATCCAAAATGGCCGCCAAACCCATTGTTGTATAGAATATTGAGGCTAAACGGCTGGGGCTATTGAAATGAAATTTGGTATAGAGGTACATTATCAATTGTAGGTTACGAAAATGTTACATTATGCATTGAAAGCCGCCATCTTGGATCCAAAATAGATGACGAGAGACCCATTTTCCGCACCGTTTGAGTTTGAGATACGAAATTTAACATAAAGGTGTATCATAACAAGTAGTTTAGAAAAACATTACAAAATATTGAGAAAGTCGCCAGCTTGGATTCAAAATGGCCGCCCAAAACACATTGTACACAGCCTAAACTGCTGGAGCTAGAAAAGACAAATTTATTTGCGAATGTAACATCAATACTATTAGACTACGAAAATATTATGCAATTTGTGAAATACCTTTGGTTACAGTTAAGCTTGTTTATACTTTTGCATGATTTTGATAGTGAAAAATGATGAAAAGCTTTAAACGCCGATATCTCTGAAACTATACGTCGTAGCGCAAAAATAAGCCCAAATTTGGTTTTCGTAGAAAATTGTCTTTTGTAGCGGCGAAAGACATTGAAGAGTAAGAGGACGTTTAATCCATCTTGATATGACTATTATAACGTGAGATATTAAAATGAAAATATTTCACAAAATGGCTGCCGCAACTAAGTGATGGCATTTATTTTGAAAAATCCGAGATAGCTATCTTTCTCGGAGTGTCATTCTGAACGAAATGCCGTTTGTTCCACTTTTCTAGCAGATATTTTTATTTGTCTCCAAAAATTCAAAATGGCGTCGTGGAGAGCTTCCGGTTTGTTTAATCGTCCATGTGCAATCTGGTTTTTCCCAAACTTGATATGGCAAACACGAATCTGAAGTCCTTTTATGTGTATATCATCTCTAAATAAGAACACATTTTTTAAAAATCGTTAATTTTTAACATGGGATTATATAGGAATTAGATACATTACGCATTAAGTTCATAAATTATGGTCAGAAATGTAATTATCTGCTAATATGACGGCCGGAAACTATATCACGTGACACGTTGTGCATTGTTAGATTTGAATTTCAAGATTCGCTTCTCATGCTGACTACATTATCGTTTTATTGTGGATTTCAATGCGGAAATCGAAATTTGCTAATTTGGCCAAGATGGCCGTATCCGGAATCTATATCACGTGATACGTTATCAAGAGTTTGTTTTGTATTGGAAGTTGCATCTGCTTTACTCGAGCAAATCATTGATTATTTCATATTGATAGCTTATTTACAACGCGAGATATTCAATAAAACTTTTCTTAACATCTTACATTGGTGACGTCACAACGTTATTCAGCGCATTGGACATATGCAGCTAGAATGTGTATACATGACCACTAATATCGTTATTCTTTTTTCCTAACTCTGTATCTATTCAGCCAATCACTAAAGTTAAAAACCATATCATGTGACAACTCTTTCGGTTGAGCAATGGAACTTTCGGTACGCGTGCACTAAGGACAAGAGTACGCTCGACCGACAAAATCGCATATTTAGGGCTTTATATCTCTGTCGTTTTTCAAATGTCGAAATTTTCATGTTCGAAGGGGATCAATACTGCTATTAGAGATTATGTTACTATCAACATTTTTTTATGTGTGGCGTACGTTTCGAGAACATTCACCCGAAAAAGTCGACACCGTTGCTTTTCTCAAATGTATATATCCATCTATATACTATATAGCCACATGGTCACTGACTGACTCACTCACTCACTGATCATCAAAATTCACAGGCCAAACTACTGGAGCTAGAAACACCAAATTTGGTATGAAGGTGTAGGACCATGAGTAAGTAGCAAGATTTTTTTATCAGCGCGACGCGCAGGGCTGGGCAGCCATTTTGGCACCTTCCGGTACACACTTGGAAACACTTCCTGTAGGAATAGCCCAATCTCGCTTATCCTGAACGATAAATAACAGCGAGAAGCGCTCAACCCGGCAGCTACAGTTTGGTCTTGTGGTCAAGACGTTGGAAAGCTAATCTAAGGGTCCAAGGTTCAAACCCTGGCGTCGACTTTTTACATTTTTTTAAAAAAAGAAAATTAAAGTTTTTTCGTTTTATATGTAAATACACAAAAATAAATTTAATAAAAGTTGTGATTTACAATTTTAAAAGATGCCACTAAAAACTAGGATGTATATAAACCCACCAGGGCAGGATGCACACCGAGCGATAGCGAGGTGTGCAAGGGGGGGAGGGTGCGTCCGAAGGGAGCTGGGCGGCGTTAGCCGCGGGGGGGCGCAGCCCCCTGTTAGCGGTGGGCATACGCAAAAGTACTGTTTACTCAAAAGTACTTTTTTTTAGGCAAAAGTTCTGTGCCGTACCGGAAGTGTTTCCAAGTGTGCTCCGGAAGTTGCCAAAATGGCTGCCCAGCCCTGCGCGCCGATCTGAAAAAAAATTCTTGCGAGTAAGTAAAGGGAAAAATCCGACATTTTGAAAAAGTAGCCATCTTGGATCCAAAATGGCCGCCAAACCCATTGTTGTATAGAATAAGGAGCCTAAACGGCTGGGGCTATTGAAATGAAATTGGGTATACGGGTACATTATCAATTTATGTTACGAAAATATAACACAATGTACCTAAAGACGCCATATTGGATCCATAATGGCGGACTTAAAATTTTATTTTCCACAACCTTTGAAGTAGAAGCACGAAATTTAGCATAAAGGTGTATCATAATTAGTAGTTTAGAAAAATAAAATAAATGTTTTGGGAAAGTCGCCATCTTTGGTTCAAAATGGCCGCCCAAAAATCATTTTTGACACCGTTTGAGCTAAAGAAATGAAATTTTATTTCTAGTTGTGTCTTTACGTGTAAGTCACGACAATATAATAAAACATTAAAAAAATCGACATGTTTAATCCAAAATGGCCGTCCGAAAACATATTTTCTAAATCACTAAGTCTAGACATACGAAACTTGGTATGAAGGTGTACCATGATGGTTAGGTCACGAAAATAGTAAAAAAAAATGGTTGCGCAGCCCCCCCCTCTCGATGGTTGGTATATTTGTAGCATGGAATCTGCCAGAGAGTCTCTGTTTACGACAAAGGGGGGCGCAGCCCCCCCAGCGAAGCAAAGCGAGTAATAAGTATTATACACAAAACAGAATTCACAAAATACTTGCGCTATCACTACACTGTGAAAATCTAGTATAAGGCGGTTATCCAAAACAAAAGTAGGCCGGTGCGAACTGGCCCGACCGGGAACCCGGAAATTCCCGAGTGGGACCCCGCCGCGCCCTTATGTTTTGGAAGCGTAAAGAAGACCACTTTCACACTGTTGCTACTACTGGTAGCGTTAAGGTATTTCCAGTTTTCCAAAATTAGCAATTTTGACATATAAGACTTGTTATGACAAACAGGGCAGTGCTTAAATTATAATCTCAACAAGCCTACTTTAGGGCCCTTACCAATCACAAGAAGGAACCATGCAAAATTGATTAAGTACACATTGATTTAATACATACATATTTTGAAGGTATTATATTTACATAATTCTTCGTATTTTGTGGCCTGATCAGTACCCTAAGGGCCCTTGTAAGTTCTTTTTGGACCTCTATTACCATGTAGGGTATTAAAACCCCTTGAAAGGTGTCTTTTGCGGCCCACGCGCTACAACGCCCACTACCACGAGGACCCTTTGATTACCAGTGGGTGGGCCCTTTTTCAATTTCCCATGTGAGACCTTTGGTCACCAGTCCGCCCCTGGATGTAGGTGAGGTGTATACATAAAGTGAATGAAAGTAATTACATCCATTTTTGGTGAAAAAATACACAGAAAACTTGGTTATGGCCTGGCTTGAACTCGAACCCGGATCTCCCATTTGCCAAGTGGGTATTCTGGTCATTAAACTACCACGACATGGACAACCTTCTTTGTATTTGAAGTGTTCCTCATACGCATATACTTGAGTTGAGGCGAGATTACAAAATTAAAATGAATATCTCTAAAAAATGATAAACATTTCCATACATTATAACATGACAACCTTAAAACAAAATTAGCTGTCGTTTTTTTTTTTAAGTTCAATTTTAGGCTTGAAGTATCTTTCGGATTATTCGTGCGTGGTGAGAATGACCTAACCTGAGATGCCTAAAGGCCATTACTAAAATTAAAATTCATTTTATGCGTGAGGTGACAACAATTTGTATGTGAACATTCGTCCGTGTGCTTATCCCCCCGTGTGCAGGTTGATGAAACGATATTGCGGATGGTCTCATTATGTAGAATGGATGACAAGTGTTAGGAAAAGTGATGGTGGCCATCTGGGTAGCGTGTGCGGGGCCAGGGGGAGAGTGGAATACAATATGGCCGCCGGAACATACTATTTCTAGCATGCAAATTATCATATTTTAGGAAATATTGCACGCAAAGCTTTCAAATCGGTGTCAAATTATAGAGTTTTGTTAGCGAATGCTAGAAATAGTATGTTCCGACGGCCATGTTGGATTTCTCGTCTCCATGGCTCCACGCGTGCTACCGAGATGGCCACCAACACTAACTTAACACTTGTCTACCAACCTACATAATGAGAGCATCCGCAATTTTGTTTCATCCAACTGCACACGGGGGCCCTATTTCTTACCATGAACACACGGACTACTAGTTAATAACTATTGCTATTTTTTTAATGCACCTCGTTTAATGCTGAGCCGCATAGCACTTTACTTAATCTTGAGAGCATACTACACCTCCACATATTGTTAGCGAATTCTGGGTACCTTTAATAGAGGACCGAGCCGATATCTTCCCTATTCTTTCGCCTTCGAAGAACGCTCGCCGAGCGACGTCATCCATGCAAGATGTCCTATAATCTTAAGCGATCTAAAAAGCCAGAAGTTTAAAGTGCTTTACAGAACACTGATGAAGATTCTATATTTTATTGCAAATTCGGTCGTTGTCAACAACCCCTGAATTTTCTCTTCTGCTGCTTATGGGACCTGAAATACACTTGATCCACTTTGGTTGCATATTATTTAAGGATACACATGGCACTTTTAAATTCAATTGATACTTTATTAACATTGATAAGTTAATAATTAATTTAGCTTAATTTTCATAAAAAAAATATACATCAAAATCGTTTGAAAAAGTTTCTTTTTGTGTCATCATGATTTTTTTTTAATTGGTTATGCCATTCTTTGTTGATTCGCAAATATTTCGTGACTTTTATCAACATTTTCCACGTTTAACGTTATTTTAGTTTTCAATATTGCATTCTGTGCTTTATCTATGCTTTTAAGCATTACTAGAGGATTCGAAATATGCAACAAACAGACATAGTGCTATTTAAAAAAAAAACAAAAAACAATAACTTTATAGAAGGTTGGCTACATTGACAATCACACAACATAACATTTTACCTCTTAATAGACATCACACTGATAACATTGAACTCCCGGAACTTTATACTTTAATGCTTTGTTTTATGATTTATTCAGAAATATTCATTATATTTATACCTTTATGAAAAGTCGATTTGAACCCCCTAATTGTCCCTAATATTTTAGGATCACCCTGTGTATAGTGGTGTAGCTAAGGGGAGGATCCAAGGGGTTCGGAACCCTCACACATTTCGACTTCATAAAATTAGTATAAATTTAGACGTGATAATGTACATTTCGTAAAAATTCAAAGCCCAGATTACCGAAAGAAACTGATAGACTTCCCCGAAAAGAAATTCTGGATACGCATCTGTCTGTATGGTTCTAAAGAGGAAGTAAAATATACTAACAGATTCATTCCATACTGGTTCTCTGGTTACAGAACAATGTCAACCTGTAAACATGTCAGAACATAGATAAATCTGCATATTGACTCGCTTTACTTTAGCGGGTCGCGGTGGCTCAGTTGGTTGCCGATCCAGGCGCTCGAGTGGTCTAGTGCGGTAGTCTGTCGACTCAAGGATCGCGGGTTCGAATCCGGCCTCGCGCATGGATGTTTCTGAGAGTGATTTCACCTAACAAGTTTAATACAAGTATACAAGTTAATACAAGTCAAACTGCCCGTGTAGGGCCAAACACATTTAAAAGAAATGGTAGAGCACGCATCTCTGGTGCTAGGAGTCGTCGGATCGATTCCTGCTCATGCCATGTGGGCTTTGTGGTGAACAAACACCATGTGTGTGGATTTTATCGGGGTTCTCCCACTTTCTTCATTCCACCAATTTATCCCATCATCATCCATGCGGCCTAAGCCAAAGTTGCGTAAAGACCTTAAAATTAAATTAAAAAAAAATCTTTACTTTAGCATCACACAAACAACTTATTATCTTGAATAGATCTGTAATAAAAATACGAAATACAAACTTAAAAGCATCCCATAACAGACCATCAAGAACGCTAACATTTCAATGTAAGGAAGTAACTGTCATAGAAAAACTACACCCGATAGAAAAATCATCGAATTATAATTTTAATTCTGAATTTTTAAAAAAATGGACAGTGACAATTTAACTTTTTCGTAAAATAATAATAATAATGTTGACAGTCATGTTTAATCCACCACAGATTTCATTTAATTTAATTTGTTAGTTCTTCGAAATAAGTTCATTCACACCCCGAACTGTTTCGGACATTGCTGTTTCAACAGATTACACATATTTCACATGTTATTGCTTCAACTTGCTTTAAGTGCTTCTGACAGTAAGCATGACACTTTACTGTTCCAATCGGTACAGTCATGTACACAGAGCTGGCTTTAAGTCAATCGGCGCTCTGTTCCAAATTTTGATTGCACCCTCATAAATAGTAATTTAATTTTACGAACTCATGCGAAACACTCGCACCCGAAATGGTTGGCGCCCCGACAATTGTGGCGCTCTATTCGCATGAACAGTTCGAACACCCCTCGAGCCGACTTTTCATGTACAGTCTAAAAGCAGGGCCGCCATTTTAACAACTAACTGCCGATAACTGTATTGCCAATTTTATACGGAATTTTGAGTACTATATGTTCAATATTCAAAGATTCAGTAAAAACATTTTTAAAGATTGAGAAAATATATTTTTTTTCTGTCCACATGGGAACAATTTCTTAATAAATCATTATTTCCAAGCAACATGTTTCAATTTTAAATGAAACAAGAATGTTGATATCTCATTTATTAGAAAATCGTTTGCAGGTGTACAGATAAGATATTTTTCTGAATTTTAAGAAACCTTTTATTTTTACAGTGTAGGAATGACTAGATGAAATTGTACAGAAATTTATTTTAAAAATGGAAATTCACCTTATTTATTTACTTTTTCTTGTACAATAAAAGTTTATGACTATGCTCAGTTCTATGTCCAATTTATCTGTTAAAATACAAATATTTACTGTTATTTTTTTGTTATAACGCACGAACTATTGAGATAAGATTCAACTCTCATTCTTTGGGAAGAGTGAGTGCACTGTGAAATGTAGGAAATCTGACCTATGGTCTAGTGTCATCTGTTGCAGACTTAGTATCGGGACTAGAGATTCATCCAGATTCGAGATTTGCTTCTGGTTATACTGACAGTTTTTTCGCACGGACTCTCTCAGTTTTCCTTGGAGAATACTGGCATACTACTTAGAGAAAGTCTCCGGTCTCCTCCTCCCCTTATCATTACCCTGCGAGGGATGTCATCCCGCAGACGTGTGCTATAGCTGCCTTCCTGGTTCATAAATGTAAGTGAAATATTCTTACGAAAAAATAAATCCTAACCTCAAGAAGCAGTAATGATTAAAGACTGAAACTTGAATAACGTCGTAGTCCTACGTCATTCAGAGTAATTTACTATTTAAGTTTCATCCATAATTTCTACGTAGTGTTAGAATTTCATTTTTCGTCAGTGTAGGCATACTATTTTGGCCTCTTGCACTCATGCTACAGTAAAAGTTAAACTTAAGTAGTCTTGTTATTTAATTGCCACACCATGAATTTATATTAAGTCATCTATTTGAAATATTTGCAATGTCAAGAAAAAAAAATGAAAACTTTCCTCACTCATGGTGTTCTTTATTCACTTTAAAAGAGCATACCACAATGGCGGATCTACAAAGGAGGCGCGAGTGGTGCCCAGAGAAGGACAAGTATTTTATTTTCCATATATTATGATATAAACAATTTACCTCAGAGCAAGCTTTAATTTGTTTGATAGCGGGTTCATATTCCATGATAAAGCTTAGAAATAATGAGGACAGTATGATAAATTTATACTTAAAAAAGAATCATTTATCAGGAAAATATCGAAAAGGTCTCCGGTCTATGTTTCAGACTTGCGCTCCCCTCACGAAAATCCTAGATCCGCTTGCACGCCAACGATTGAGTTACAACTAAATAGACTCCGTGTTATAACTAAATCGTTGGCATGACATTTTGCAGTGGTTGCAAAAAGCAATCAGCCATGAAAATGGGTTTTCATTTTTCATTTTTAAGATGCTTAGTTTTGCAAACAAATTAATCTATTGTTATATAATCGAACGTAGATTCTAATCAGTTGTAGTTAAAGAATTTAGAGAAACTTATTATATTATTTAATAAACAGAGCAAACAATGATGTAGTAAATATGTCAAAAGGTTTAGTTCAAGGATTAGAAAGTCTGTAGCATCAAAGAGAAAAATGTTATCAGACTGAGGCTACATACAGAAATTATATTAATTCTTATGATAACAATACAAATATAGTACAAATGATTCCAATAGTTAATTTGTAAGATTTAGCAGCTTTAAAAGAAAAAAGGACGATACATGTAACTGTATTAGAAAGCAAAAACAAACGATTATTGACAATCAATATACCTATTCAACCAATACACATTTTTTTCATAGATGTGGTGGTGTAGTATTAAAAGAATGCTTATTTTTAAAATGTTCCTTATTTTTCAATAAACTAATGACAAAGATTTATGAATTTTTAAACTATTAATTAACAGTTATGATGTGAAACTTCAATATAACTTGATTAATTAAACAAACATTAAAGCTAATGAATAATATCATTAATGAATCATTTACGTGGAGCGGCCAATGAACACTAAACATTCATAATTCATACGAAATTTGAAGTGGGGTGGTTGTCTATCGAATTTCATTAACTATATTTTTAAAAAGTATGTTCCATACATATGAGGGAAGTGATGTACATACCTCTGCTGCACTGATGGTACAGAATTGTTCTCTCTCGTGTGCGCAGAAAATGCATTCATGGAACATCATTGCAATTATATTTTACCTGGATTCTTCATACTTTCATTATCATGAGTCCATGTATTTGTCTTTCGAAAGCTCTCTTTGTTTAGGTTCGTTTTCTCTTCCTAAAGTAGTTGCACATCAAGAAGAAGAGAAAAACACATCATGTAACAAAAATACTAAAGTCCTCTAACAGCATTGATCTTGAAGTTAAATTCATTCGAGCTACCTCTTTAAAAAATCCCCTTGGACACAGTTATCTCGAATTTAGACATTGACTAAAACGGCTTCTTAAAAGATAACAAACTATTCAAGTTGGGCTGCCCATAACCTGATTTTGAATTAAGATGATTTTTAAGTCACTGAATTCTTTCAGTAAATTGTTATTAAACGTCTTAAACGAGATAATGACTCTCTAAAGACTGGGCCTACCAATTTTGAAAACGTGGGTTTCACTGTTCAATGGATCCCAACGGGTCTTGAACACGTGGACACGCACATAGCAAGTGAGTGTGATAATCACTTGACCAAAATCAAAAAGGGTTGAATAAACTTTTCTAAACTCACTGTCATTACTATTATCTGGAGTTAAGCTATTTATCAAGGACAATAAACAATTCCAGTCACACTAAATTTAATTTTTGTGTTGACTTGATCTTTTCCTTCAAGGACAATAAACTTTTCTAGTAACATTCTTCTAAGATTCATTTTCAGTTGATCTTTTTCTCTAAGGACAATAAACTTTCCAAGTAATATTCTTCTTAGATTCATTTTCAATTCATCTTCTTCAAGGACAATAAACTTCCCAAGTAGCGTTCTTCTCAGATTAATTTTAGTTGAGAAACCAACGACTTCTGAAGCTAGATGACATCAACGTATGTGTAAAATATATATCTCCTTTTCGTTGTACGAAATTTTGGTGTTACTTCCACAAATTGAAGCCTAGAGAGTTCAGTCTTTGGTAGAAGAAAGCTTCTAACCATTTCAAGAGTTTTAGCCGTGCCGTTTTTCATTTAATTTTATTTTTTTGTGAATTGTTGAAATCGCTTGATTGTTGTGAATATAGAAACATATAACAACGAACATCTTTCAATAATGAAGAGAAAAGAAAATAAATTAAAAATGATTCTGATAGAACTCTTGAAATCTATGGTAGTTGCTTATAATATATTACTGACTTTTACCCCTCGTATGACACACTGGGGTCCCGTGGAGCCCAGTTAATTTCTATTTATCTGTTACGTTTTATAACTTTTGTGTAACTTCTTTAGTCTCTCTGTAAACTAAAGTTGCAACTTTGACTGCCTTCTGATGTGAGTTGCAAGCTTATTCATTTTCAGTTAGTTGAGATTTTGGCTGCTAAAAGCGTATGTGGCGTCCACTCGACCCCAATGTATCATCCGTATAAGTTTTTCTCTGCCTGGTCGTTTTGTACATAATCATTTATTTGTTTTAGATACGTGAAATAAGTTGAACTTTTGAACAGTAACAAAATCTCATTTTCGACAAATCTTCCACATAGCAGGTTTTGCATGAAGGGTGACAATATATCTGAACTGAAAAAGGACACGGAAGTGAAAAGTTACTCGGAGCTGAAGCGCCTGAAAAAGAGTGGCGAGAAGCTGAGAGGCATTAGTGAAAGTTATCACGAATTGAACAGCTCAAAAAGGAGGGAGAAGTTTCCTGAGCAGAAACATGTATTTTATCAACTTGTATAACGATGAACATATCTTCATAACTTCTTTAAAACGTTTCTCCCTATTAAAATTCACGAAACATGTTTTATAGCTTCTTGAGGGGGAAGAAATATAGAGAACTAAATAAACAAACCTAACCTATCCAACCATTAAGATATTGTTTTATGCATCCGAGAAGAAAAATAATTCATGAATGACTCCCTGTCAGCAGCAACGATTCGTAACCAAACGAATTCCACCTTCCTTCCTAGAAGATCGTTAACCCTTACACTTAGTCTGTTCAATGGTTAATGGGCTTTCCCCGTTATGAAGATCTTATGAAGTCAAGGAATTATTAAATGTCACTGAACTTGATCTTGTAGAGAAGGAGCGAGGGCTAGCGTGACTTCTGGGTGGACTGACCAAACGCGGGATGCTTCGAAAATATTCAGGAGAACAGAGCTTGTAATAGGTGTTTATAGCTGTAGTTAAAAATCAACTATTTACGACATTCCCACCGATGTATATGTTTAGTTAAGGAATGTGTTATACAACCACCAACCGTCAATTTGAGGGTGGATTTTTTTTCTTTCGAAAGATAAAATAACTATCCAAACCTCAATAATTCAGATGAGGAAAACGTGTTTCACTTTGAGCATAAATGGAAGCAGTTGAGGAAAATGTGACAAGATAAATATTTAGCGAAATATTAGTGGCTTTGGTTATTTATTGATGCTCATGTACAGTTACACTCTTATTTATTGCTATTCGATTAAAACTATTTATCTGCAACGAAATGAAAGCCATGGTCAATGAATTGCTTTTTTTACATTGAACAATATTTAACGATAGTGGAAAGCTCGATTGACACTGTACCTTGACACTAAAGAAAAAGTTAACACGATCTATCTCCAGTTTAATCCAAAAAGGGACCAAACTTTCAGTTCTAATTCAGTTATTTACGCTTGTTTTCTTCGGACGGTTCATTTTAATTTATGTTTTAATTCTTTAAATATGCGCGTATTGGGCTGCACATATTGGTAGCACGTTCTGAAAAGAATAATCGTTATTTTACGTAACTCAACTCCTTTGGATAAAGCTGGAAGTGGACAAACAACGTTAAATGTTTTCTTTTGTGTGTGGCTTCAGGTACATAGATTTCTAATGGAATCGATCACTCCACTCTTTATTACATTATAGCTCACTGCTTATTTTTAATTTTTATTTATGGCCTTTAGACATCTAAGGCTCAGACTGGGATAGCGGAGGGAAAAGTATTCGGGAAGGCGTCGGTCAGGGCCTAAGTTGAAAGTACCATCCCGGCATTTCCCTTGTGTGACAGGGGGAAACCATGGACCAACCTCAATCAGAATGGTCAGTGGCTGGGATTGACCTCACGACCTCCCAAATGCTACGCCGACGCTCTACCACCGGACTACGGCGGCTCGGTAGCTCACTGCTTATGTATAAAAGAGCCTAAGTCACTTATGTTTTCTGAAAATGATTTTTTGACGTGATACAACATTTTCGATGTAGTTTATTTCAACATGAAAACGAGTAACCCTAGATGTCAATACTGAAGTACTAAATACAACATAATACAATACTAAATAAATTACAATACTTACATATTAAAACCGATTAGGCCTATTTTTTTTTTAAGTGGTAGAGCGCTGGCTTAGCCTTCGGGGAATCGTGGGTTCAATTCCCGACCATACTGGCAGGATTTTTAAGGGGTTTTCTTTTCATACTAGGCAAATACCGTGATGGTACATTTAACTGAGGTCCTGGCAGACACTTTCTAGCAAATTTTCCCCCTCTATCCCGGCATGAGCCTTATATGCCTAAAGGCTACAAAATATAATTAAATAAATTCAATGAGTTTGCAAGGTAATTTAGCCGTTACAAACACTGTTTCCTGATAGCTCCGTGTAGAGGTTATTATAGTCTTCTCCAATTACCTCAAGGTTTTCTTATGACAAGTTCGCTGAAAATTTGAGTCCACACGGGACATCGAACTCTGAACAGTTTGACTGAAAATGGCACCGTTGCCCAATCGTCGAAGCAAAAGCTCACACTAACAACGACAATGATGATGTATGTAAAATTTGCTTTCAAACACATTGGTCAAGCACATACTGACATGCTTTATAGCTAGTAATAGATGTAAAACACATAGGTAATGGGAAAAAAGGACATTTAGTGAAAATTTTAAATGGTTCGTAACACTGGTATTGTTACCCCATCTTCTCGTGCACTGAGGTAAAAGGGTAGGGGGGCTAGGATATGGCATGTCAAGTATCAATTTTCTCAAATTACAAGTCCTGTTATTGACAGATCGACATTTTCCACGAATGGATCTCTCTCTTTTTTCCTATTATTTTTTTAAATATCTCTTCACATGAGCAACAAAGAGGCTAAAAAATCGTAAACGAAAAAAAAAAGAAGGAAAGGAAAGAAAAGTTCGTTTACAGTTTAGCATGCGTGCTGACAGAACCTTTTTGAAAAGTAGACTTTTTGTAGAATCACCTGACTAAACTCAGTCTTTGCGATTTTCATTCTTAATTCTCTCTTTTATCCTCTCTCTCTCTCTCTCTTACGTGTTTCGTGGTTAGTTTGTGCATTATGGATGATGATGCTCAACTTATCTGTTTATACGCCGACATTCAATTACTGGCGCCAGTCTTGCATGAACAATATTTTTTTTTTCATTTTTTTCTCTCTCTTTACTGTGTGTGTCTTTCAAGTTACAGTTGCTCGTTTCTGTATTTGTGGTGAGTTCTGCAGGCGAAATTTTAGAATGAAAAGAACTAAAGAAACTTATATTTTCAATTTGAAAGAGGATCAAAGAAAATCTGCCGTCTACTCTTTCATAGGTGCAAATTATGTCTTGTGTGTCCGCGCAATCCAAATAAGAAAAAAAAAA